>CM076578.1:1557062958-1557317623 GCA_034641835.2 Pinus albicaulis
CAAACTATCATCGTCTGGATCGCCATCAATTCATTGGCAAACCAATTCGCGCTTGACCCTGGAGCGTAACGCCACCGGGCCCTCACCAGGCTCAGGATGGCGGAAAAACAGAACCTCCTTGACGGCTTGTAGGGCGTGAGACTCTTGCGCTGTCTCCCCTTCGAACGAGAAGCTCTGGACGAACTTTTCCGCGACTGCTTGCCAGGAGCGGGTTCCCTGTTTCCGCTCTTCCTCCAAGTAGCAGGCCTGGGGAATTGTACCCAGGGAGTGGACAAACCTGTGGACCCACAACTCCTCAGGGTAACTTGCACTACGCCACTGTTACTCGCACGCTTGCAAATGCTGTCGTGGGTAGGAAGCTCCATGATGTTTAAATGTAGTGCAGGGCCCTTCATCCTCTTTGAAGCATGCACGTAGAGCATCCGCCACACACTCCCATCGCAACAGAGTGTTGCGGTGATTGTTCCACCATCGCCCCACTGTTGACTTCAAGGCCACATCCAAAAGTGGTATCCGGCTTTCCTCTGGGACCCGGTCTTCCACCTTGGCAATAAAAGTATTCACCGCTTGCATGTTTGATAATGTGGGGTATCCGCGGATCTCAGTCCCGACCCACCGGACCTGAGCGATGGAGGCACATCTCCGCGTGGTGGTCTCATACCCCCCTTGTTGCCAGTCTTCCCATGCAAGCTCGGATCCGAGCTCCAAGCTCTGCACACTCCGCCAACTGATAGACCCTGTTGCGGTCGGGTTGATGTAATCGTCCCGCTTCCCTACAGTCATCTGATAGAGATGGTCCATCAACTGAGCATCCTCCCGACTGTCCACCGGTTCTGTATATTGCGGACCCTGATACGGGTCGAGTGGCTGAGTGACCCGTACCTCCCCATCCTCAAAAATCATCAGCTCCTTCTTGAGGTCGATGATCGCGTAATTCTCAAAAGCCCAATCAATGCCAAGTAAAGCAGGATAGGGGTCCTTATCGCCCATGATATCAATAACCTCAAAGTCAGTGTAGGTCTTTACCCCTGCAACGTCGACCTCGACACCCTCCATTCGGCCGATTGGCAAAATACAGTACTGGTTCGCCATCCTGAGTTGGATTGGGGAATAGGCGAGCCTTGGCTTTCCAAGAGCTTCCCATGTCTTTCGTGGCAATATATTGACGTCAGACCCCAAGTCCAACATGGTGTCGCTGATTTGGAATCCCGCGACCTGCGTGTTAAGCCGGAATTCTTTACCTGTTCGTTGCTTGTTCCGCTTGACACGTTGCACATATTGAGGTCTAGCGTCCGCCAGATTTCTCGGTTCTGCGTGCCCCTGCAGCGCTCCACTTAAAGCATGCTTGAGCTGCTGCCGCAGCCCAGCGTTATCAACAATCCTGAGGAATAGTCGGAGCCAATCCTCGACCACAGTATCTGCGGCATCCTGCGCACTGGATTCCGGCCGCCAGGGCTCCTCCAGCCCTCCCTCGTTCCGCAACTGGGCGAATGCCTCAACCGCCTCCTGGAAATACTTCTTCTGGACATCGGGCCTAAGCAACTTCTTTGGGGATGCCAGCCGAACCACTCTTGTTGGCTCCTTCTCGTGGGCATCGTCTCCATTCTTCTTCCCGCCCCGTGTTACTATCGCAACGTTCTGCATGTCAGGGGTTGCGGTGCTGCGCGGTTCTGAGTTTATCAAATTTGCTCCCCTCTGCCTCACCCGTTCTTCCCATTTCTTGATGAGCTCCGGACAGTCTTCTGTAGCATGGGCGTTGACCCGGCACTGGGAACACCAGGGTCGTCGCAGAAGGGGACATTCTCGAGCCACATGACCCTCCTGGTCACAATTGTAGCACTTTACCGGACAGCGTCCTCCTGTTCGGCCTCCGCGCATGCTGCCACCTCTTCCCCTTGTAGCCACGTTCACCCTGTACGAGGGAAGATCCAATCGATCCGCAAGAGCGTCAAGCGCCCTGCACTGCTCAGTGTTGTGAGTCGTGGACACGCAGAATTCGCAGTATACATTATTCGGCACCGTGGAGTACTTCTGCAATATCGGGCACATCCGAGGAGGATGCCCCATCGTCCGGCAAATCTCACAGTACTCTGTGGTGGAAGACCTCGGTTGCGGTGGGAACCCCGCAAAGGTCTGTTGCGGCTGGTAGACTCCCTGCGGGTTCATCGCCGCGCCACCCCCTGGTGGTGGACCCCCCTGAATTGCTGCAACTGAGGGCCCAACTCCTGCACCGCGCAACCGAGGACATTCGGTTGCGACGTGTCCCTCGACCAGGCAATGAGTACACCAAACATTCGGTTGCGCTGGCCTCGCTGGCTGAATTTCCTTGAGCTTTTCAGTCAAGCTGGCGATTTGATGTTGCAACCCTATCAGAGAAGGGTCTTGCGGGCCCATCCCCCCCCTGTATTCCTGGGGGTATCCCGCCATGGCTTCAATCTTCATGGCCTGCTCCAAAGCGTCCTGCAGATTATCGATCTTCTGCTGTGTGAGAGGAGTTCGTGTCAAGGGGAGCAGAGCCTTGATGAACCAGTCCCTCTGGTGGTTTGGATCGATCGGGTAACTGAGTTTCCCGATCGCGTCTTTAAATCGCCGCATCAACTCCCATGCGGTTTCTCCTTCCTTCTGCTTAATTTCCCACAGCTCTGACAGGCCCTGCTGGTCTGTCTGGGGAAGCTTGAATTCACGGACAAAATCCCGCTTCACGTTCGCGATTACAGGGTTAGGGTGCGCCTCGGACCACTTGATGAACCAACGCAGAGCTCTCTCTCTGAGCGTGGTTTGGAACTCTATTAACTTCCCTGCATCTGGCGTCTGTCGAGCCCTCCAGATGGCTTCGCACAGATACCAGTGTTTTTCTACGTCGTCATTTCCCCGGCCAGAGAACTCTGGGTACCGGGTGAAAGATCCAGCCATGTATACTTGTGGAGAATTAACCAGGATAAAACCTCCGGGTCCCGGTTGCGTAACGGTCCCACTAGGGAAAATACTACTACTAGTGACGCTACTGCTACTGGGCGTTACCGACGCCACTGAACTACTATATGACTGACTTAATGCTTGTAACTGAATAAAAATATTTCTCAAAGGTTGATAAAGTACCAGGGGAAGGTCGGGATCCTGGCCATGCGGAAAGCGGGACGTAGGGCTGCCTGGAGGGGTGGGTTCCGTTTGATCCTGGAACATTTGTTGCATCACGCTGTGCCATTCATCATCGGAGCTTTCTTCGGGCTGCATCTTTCCATTATCTTTGCTAGTCGTTACTTCTCTTTCTCGCGTCACTGGGCTCCCATGCACCCACTGTACGTCCGCTGTTGTCCCGTCCCCCGTCCGGGTATCCAGATCCATGGTTCTTGTCTTCTGAGGCGCCTCCTTCTGATTTCTCCTCTCGATTTCCCTTCTCTTCAAATCTCTCATTACCCTTCTTCACCACCTATCGGCGATCTGTGCCCACCGATGTGCACGTGACTCCCGAAACTTGCATGCGGCTTCAACGTCCATCCCCCGCTCCCCACTCTCACAGTCTACACAGCATCGGTCCCCTCAACCCTTCCCCCAGTACGAGTGGTTTACGCTTCCATGCTCGGTTTGCGGAATTAAATCAACCCTTCGTCCACCATCAGGGCTTTGATCCACAGCGGAATCTCCTTCAACAGCTTCCCCCTTAGTCCTGAGTGAAAAACAGCCTCAGCCTTCGAGAAGGATTGGTAACACTCAGCAGAAAACTCCACAGCGTATCCCTCCAACGTGGTCCTTACCCAAAAATCCACTGCACAGGTGAGTTCGGTGTCTACCCGATGCAGTGCTACCAGGTCTTCGTGCGCCCACTTGCGGTTTATCTTCCACGAGCCTCCTTGGGGCACCGTCGCTCGTAACCTCAGCAACCAATTGTAAAGGTCGGTAGGGAACCTTCCCCAGAAGATTTCGTACGTATCAATGGCTGAATCAGAGAAAAGAATGATCTCCTTGATCGCGGCCTCCTTTTTCTTGGTCAGCTCCGCTTGCTGAGTAATGAAATGGTCAAGATGATCATCCCACCATCGCCGTATTGCTCCTTCAAAAATCCTCGAGACCATGATCTAGATCCCCTCAGAACATGCAGGTCCCGGCAACGGAACCATTTGTTAGCGAAAAGTCAGGTCTCGCGGGCAAGACCCAGGTTCAAAGGGTTGTGGCCAACAAGGGGTCCGGTGTAGTCTAGGAACACGCCGGCATTTTCACCCTCCTCTTGGAGAGCAGTGCGTCTCACCCGAGGCGTGCCGTGACCACATGTGCAAGGGGATGAGATCACGGGTAAGGAGTAAACCCGCAACCAAGGAAAGAAAGCGCATCCATTACATATACCAAATTACACATGCAAGATCATTAACTAAGCATTCAGACAGTCGCAACTTAAAATTTTTAAATCAGTGTAAACACATCACAGCACATGAACAACATATTAAGACAGCAATCCTCCCTTATATTATTCTTCTGGCCAAATACATGATTACATAGCTTTCTCCTCTGATAACTCACAAGTCAGATACAGATGGGTTGAGAACAGAAAGGAAGAACATAGAGAGTAAGAACCCAGAGGAAGAACAACCATAATCCTCCCGCAGCTGCTCTGCATACCCTTCCTCAGGTCTTGATCCTCACGACGCATCTATCCAACCTTCAACAATGACAACCAATAACCAACCAACCTCTTTCTTCAGTCGGGTGATCGCCTTTTATTCACCCGCTCGTCGCGACTGGCAGCTTCTCTGTGTCTTCACTCTGGCTTTTTCCAGCGTCTCTTCTGATGTCTGCGTGTTCTACCTTCTATTTTCTGCTGTATTTCTTTCATCTGCACTTATCTCTATTCAATCTCCAGTTATCAATTGCTTCCGCGCCACCTTGGTAGCTCCGCAACTCCTGGTCGCTGCGGCGCGGTCGCGGTTGCTATGTGCATTTATTCCGCGACTCAAAAAGAGTCAAAGTTCAAAATGTCTTGGCCAACAGTTCAAAACTTAAACAAAAACAAGGGCCCCAACAGGCCCCGACCACAATCCTTTGACTCGTCCGCGAGTCAATCGCAAATGACAGTTTCTAACTCCATACCCCCGCTGGCTTCCGCGCCCTGCTCTGCTGTTCCTTCTTCCGCTACCCTTTCCTGCTGTACTCCGCCACCTGCTTGTTCAAACAAGGGCCCCAACTCCGGGACCCAGCGGAGTGCTGAATCTCGAAGCTTTGTGAAGTTCGCCACTGCTTGCTGCCATTCCTGCATAAGCAAGTCGGCGTCTTGAGCGATTCGGTTAGCGGCGGCCTCGTCTATGGGCGTCGGGGCAGCCCCGAATAGCGTGGTGAGCTGGGACTCGGCCTTGGCATCCAGTTGGTGCATTGCATCAGCATGGGTGCGAAGGGGCGGCCGCATCTCCCGGAGGACGTGCTTAGCCGCTGCGGATTCGGCCTCAGTCATCTGCATGTGAAGTTCCAGCTCGTCCGACTGGGCGTATAGCTGATCTAGCCTTGCCGGGTCCGTGGTCGCCCGAATTTCGCTGGAGATCTGTTGCAGCTGGGCAGCAATGGGCTGCGTCTTGACCGTTAGCGCGAGCGAGCATTCCTGTAGACTTCTCAGAAGGGTAGAAGCTGCGGCTGTAGTGGAATGCAGAGTGGCTTGTATACTGACTGCCTGCGTCTGTTTGGCAGTCACCTGTCCTGAATGGTCCCTGGGTGGATCTGGAAGGGTCGGCCGTGCGGCTAACGCCGCTTGTAACTCCTGGTTCTCCCTGCAAACAGTAGTGAAAACTTGCCTGAGCTGGTGAGCCTGTACAGCTATACTGTTCTCCTCGATGCGAGCAGGGATTGGGGCATGCTGAGCCCGTGCCTCCAGCCATACGCTGGAGAGCTCCTGATTAACAATGTTGGCCTGCTCCTGGAGGTAGGTCTTCTCCTGCTGCAACTGATTGCGCTGTTCAGTAAGCGCCGTGATCCCGATTCGCCCTGCACCGCCGTTGTGGGGCCGGCGTAACTGCCGGCCTTGATGGCCCCCCCCGCCGAATAAGCGTACACAGCGCCGTGCGGATGAGAAGGCTTGTTCGCATTTGCCCCGTGGAAACTGCATCAGTAAGTTCGCGAAGATTGGCCTGCGACCGCCGGCCGGCCCGAAATCTCCGGGAGGATGGACCGGCGTCTCGGCCGAAGCAAATCGGCGGCCATACCGGCTCGGCCGGTCCCCGTCGCGTGGTTTGCTCGTGGAAGGGGCGGATGAACTCAACCCTCAACCCAGGGTCGGGCCGGAGAGCGTACATAGGCAACCATTCCCACGTGGCCACTGTCACTGCCAGGCACCACCGCTAGCGCACGGAGGTGACCGCCCGGTCACCGCCGAAAAGTTCCTGGCCAAAGAATCGGACACGTTGGCCGATGAACTGGAGCCGCATTGGGGAGTGGCATGTGGTCTACCGTGGAGGGCAGAGATGGAGAAGGGAGGTGTGAGGAAACGAAGGTTTAGGAAATCAGCCGGATCAATCGCCGGTTCCTCCGGAACCGCGTTGCCGTAGGCGGCGGCTGGTGGATCATCCGCCGTAAGATCCACCACCGCGATCTTCGTGGCCGTAGTGCGGGCCCTCTTGGATGGAGGTGGGTCAACTAATCGTTCGGGGTCCGTGCCTGTCGCTCTGTCGTGATGATGGGGGTGGCGAAGAGAGCCGGAACAGGGAAGGGAATGGGGGAAGTGAGGGGGGCGGTGTTGGAGAGACCAAGGGACCGATTAATACGAAATTCATTAAAAGAAGGAAATATAGGGGAGGCCACTGGAAACAACCCGGGTTACCACGTTGAGTCTCCGGCCCTGGTCGTTCATATGCTTCGACGATGGGGACCACGTATCCGTGTGTCCCGTGCGGTCCCGCCGCATCCGGTGTGGTCTCCGCCAGCGTGTGAAGATCCCCCCCGGACCGGTCGCGCAGTCGTGGCGGCCCTCATCCCCTCAAAATTGTAGCGGAGGACTCCGTCGCTAACGTGCTGGACAACCCCCGGCCACGTAGAGACCTCCCTGTGGAAAACATTATCATTCAGCTGGAAGCGAAGGGGCGCCATATGAAAAGTATGGTGCGGTACACAAGTCGGTCGGATGAAAGTGTGGTTGTGGCTGACGCCAAACCACACCTGTTCACTGTATTCATCCAACAGGTTTCGGGGCACCCGTTGCTGGGAAGTGACCACATCGGTCATCATCCCATACCATTCTCGGAACACTGCTGCGTTCACCTCCTTGCTGCTGGGGTCCCTGGACAACTGCCAGGGGGAATATCTCATTGCGAGCGGCTGGCTCGCGGTGATCTCCGCCGGTGGCCGGATCGGGGGTAGATGCCATTTCCACATGGCGAACGCTAAGAGCAAGTACCCATAGATGAAACTGGTAGTCCGCTTGTAATTGTCTTCGCAAGCCACGAAGAGTTCCTTCAACACAAACGTGCTCCAATTCAACTTGGCTCCCTGGACGCAGTGCTCTGCAATGGAAATTGTGTCCAGAGTGCACTCTCCCTTTGTGTAATGGCGCATGGTCTTGCTAGCAATCAGGTAGCAAGCGAACCTGATTTGTGATACATTTATCAAATCTATCTTGGCACCTTTGCCACCCCGGCGAGTGCCATATTTGGTGTAGAGGTCCGCCTCAGCCGACTTCCGGGCGTGCTTGGAGGCTGTCTGCCCCGCAGAGGAGACATCTGCACCAGTTTGGCATAGCCCCGTAAGCCGACTAATGTCTGCTGCATGTATTGGAATTTCTTCGTTCAACCACAGGGACCCGTTCTGCACCCGACTGAGGAGGAACCGGGTACATTGCAGAACTGGTCCGGTGGTGCCGAAGACGGGAAGACTCCTCAAATTCATCAAAGTCGACTGCTGTAGGCCCCGGAATTCTTCCCGCATTCGACTGTTAGAGCTGCTCCTGGGCGTGTAATGGTGTTCCATGAATGTCTGCCAATGGAGGTGAGGAAACTCAGCCGGGTCGGACAAGTTAGCGTCCATGCAGGGTGTATTGTCGTACTTGCCGACCAGTGACTCTACCCGGTGAATTCTGCTATCTAATGCTGGTTCAGGAACTGAGAGAACAGCTCTCGGCATCTTGGCGCGTCTCTGATAGACTTGGACGATTCTTCTGCAACTTCTTTCGGGGTGCTGCGTGCTCTGATACTGCGAATGCTCCGGAGGTGCTGCAACTTCCAAATTGAACTGGTCTGACATCCTCTTGCTGATAGCCTTCATGCAAATTGGGCCATTTGCTGGCACGCGCGGAGTTGATGAGACTCCATAACGGCAATTAATTCTTGCTATCGTTCTTGCCTGCGATAATCGTGCGATCAATCGCAGGCCTATGTGTAATCTGACAGTTGCTGACGGCGTCATGGGGAGATGGGCGGACTCGACGGCGGAGGGATCGGCGGTTGATGGCGAATGATTACGGTATGATTACTGTCCATTAAGGGAATTTATGACCAAATCTGAGCTATCCTACGGACTGACAAAAGTACTGACGGACATGACCTGGACTGACACTGGCGTGGGGGCGGATCCTACGCGATCGACAGGCTGGGCGGACGTGGTGACACGCTGGACTGGCGTGGTGACACGCTAGACTGGCCCGCCCCGACCACAGTCGGTTGCGGTAAGGTACCCGCAACTGACTAATTTATTTGACTGATTACCTATGAATGGAAAAACTACCTACGCTCATCTCGGTTGCAGGAGAGTTATTCAACTACGCTACTCTACGGGTGCTCTCGGTTGCGAGAGTTATTAATGAAAAGTGGAAAGGTACCTACTCCTGGTAGGGCTTTAGGCGTGCGCCATTCACCCATCCCGGAAGAACTGTGCCGTCCAGTTGTGCCAACCGAACGGCTCCTGAGTCGTGGATCTCGATGAGAAAGTACGGTCCCAGCCAATGCATCTGGAGCTTGCCTGGAAACTTCTGGAACCGGCTGTCGTACAAGAGAACTTTGCCGCCAACCTGGAAAGCTTTAGTTTTGATGTGGCGGTCGTGCCATGCTTTCTGTCTGGCCTTCTGAACCTTCTGGTGGAACTCCGCAAGAAATCGGGCTTCATCCAGCTCCTGTAGCTCCTGGAGGCGTTCCCTCAGTGACGCTTCTTCTGAGAAGTGAAGGGACGTTGCGATCAAAAGGCTGGGTACGGTGAACTCGGCGGGAATCACAGCTTCCCGGCCATACACCAGCTGGAAGGGCGTCTGGTTGGTCAAGCGTTTTACCGTGGTCCGGTAAGCCCATAGCGTCGCTGGTAACCGCTCATCCCAATCATCCCTCTGAGCGTTGCAAATTTTTGTCAAGCCCTTTTCAAGAATCTTATTGAGGGCTTCCACCGTACCATTGGCCTGCGGGTGGTATGGACTGCTCTTATGATGCTGAATCATAAATGTTTCCAGTAGCGACTTGACCGAAGCATTAATGAAATGCGTGCCCTGATCGCTGGTCAAGCTCCGTGGGCAGCCAAAGCGGCTGATAATGTGTTCAAAGATGAACCGAGCAGCGGTCTCTGCCGAGCAGTCGCGTACCGCTGCTGCCTCAGCCCACCGTGTGAGGTAATCTGTCGCGGTAATGATGTACCGGGCCTTGGAATGGCGAGCGATTGGTGCGATGGGGCCTACGAAATCAACAGCCCACTTCTCAAATGGCCGCAACACATGCACCGGGTGTAGCGGAAGCTCGTCCCTGTGCGAAACTTAGAACAACTCATAGCTAAAGTGCAGGAGGATAAATAACAAAGTAAATAAGAACTAACTACGGAGATTCAGAAAAAGAAAGGAGAATTTAGAGTTTGGAAGTACCAAGCTGTGCAATGTTTCAAGTGACTTAGAAAGGTGACAAAGAAATTAAAGAACATCAAAAAGAAGAAGTTTGAAACATTCCAGGCTGATGTCAGTATGTCAGAGCAAGATTGAGCTAGAATGCTCAAAGTTTTAAAGTTTTTTTTGCAAAGGTAAAGATTTGTGTGAGGACACACAATAGCTTAGGGATGGGAGGATGTTAGCCCCCTAATTTTCTCTCTTTTTTCCATTTTCCCCTTCCTAAATCATAACCATTTACCTCTGTTTTACCTCTTTTATGCACCCTCATCTTGCACTAGTCCAAGCACGGTGACATATTTCATATAAACTTTATTTTTCATACTTTTAATTCAACTTAGCATTAATTAATCATTTATTACATGATTTCTTACTTTTAATCACTCTTTATAACTTATCGATATCTCCAATGTTTATTTGGTAGTTAGAGTACTTACCGTGACCACTGATCCTAGTGCAGGATCGGATCTTGCACCGTTGCTAGCACAGTAAATCCTTGCAGCAGATCCGAACCTCTTTGATCACCGCCCCATTTTGAGCAGCTTCAGCCACGATAGCAAGATCGATCCAAAGGTAGCCGAGACTGAATCTGTGAAGGACAAAAGCTGGATATTGGCTACGGCCAGTTTTTCTAACTGTCTAATTTTGAAGGCCGAAAAGCTAAATTCTTCGTTTGGTTATTCAATCAGTTGAATGATCTATTTTTGCCTTTGGCCAAAGATCTATATAATGTATAATATAAATAGAACTAGAGCCAAGTTTTGATTGGAGAAGAGAACAGAGACACAGCCAGAGAGGCGGTAACAGGTTGTTGTATTTTATTATTACCCGTATCTGGGTTGGACGATGTATTAATGTATGTACTTGCCTCAGTGAATTAATAAAAGGGAGCTTCACCTCATGTTTCACAAATTGTGTTTCTATATTTGAGCTGATGAATTGAATAAGGTATTGAGCAACGTTCTTATTTAAAATGGAAATGCGTTGGTTGGCTAGGGCCCAGCCAACCTAGCACGTTTACCCCATTTCCCATTTTCCTGTAATTTGTGTTTACATTGTCAAGTTTGATTTAATTTTAAGCACAAGCATTCCTATTTCAGTTTGAACATTCATGAAAAAATCCTACACAATACCATGCTAGACTCTGGTGCTTCACACAACCTCATGCCAAAGGTAGTGATGGAGCGATTAGGCCTCGAAATAATGAAAACATATAAAGACTTGTACTCTTTTGATTCAAGTAGAGTTAAATGTCTGGGCCTGATCAAGGATCTATGTGTCAATCTGGCACAAATACCATCTAAGAATCTGGTCATCGATATTGTAGTGGCTGAAATTCCCCTGAAGTATGGCATGCTTTTATCTAGATCATGGGGAGCCAAACTCCAAGGAAACCTCCAAATGGACATGACATATGCTACCATTCAAGTCTTTATCAAAAAAAGAAGATTGTACAGAGAATCTCACATGAAATACATGGTAAGCAGCCAATATAGGCCAAACAACACCCCTCTCTATTTTATCCATTCATACCTTGACTCATTTATCTTGTACAATGAATATGACATAATGAACAAGTAAATGAAAAATAGGGATAACTAGACCTATCATAACATTCAAACAAAACACAAAATGAAGAACATGATAGCCAAAACCCTAGCATCCATGAACAACAACATAATGGTGAATTTGAACTTGAAACACTTTGGAACATGAGCTTTGATAGCTCTTGTGACAAATTTGGGTCAGGATCAGGTGTTTGGATACAAAAAATCAATGAATGTCACTCTTACAAGCTAGATTTTCCATGTACAAACAATATTGCTGAGTACGAAGCTCTTCTCTTAGGATTACAATGGTTGAAAAACATGGGAGCCAAGAAGATTTATGTTCAAGGAGATTCTTAGATAATCATTAGGAAAATCAAAGGAGAATATTCAGGAAAAAATCCTAGGCTAAGAGAGTATAGGAATGCTGCCTTAGACCTCCTCAAAACATTTGAAAAATATGAACTTACCTCTGTTCCAAGAACTCAAAACAGCCTTGCTAATGAACTAGTAATATTGAAATCCTGTAAAAGTAAGAATCATGTTATAATTCTTCCATTAGTAATTGGTTTATTCATTAAGTATCTAATGGCAGAATGATATGTGTGAATAAATGTTTCATAACCATTAATATAATGAATAAATTTATTTATGGCATGTACAACATCTAAAAACTCATTTTCGGTTACAATATAATTTAACTCTGCAGCATTCAAAGTTTTACTTGTACAATAAATGGCATAAGGATTTAAATATTTTTGTCCCAATACATCTCCTAAATTTGTGTCTGAAGCATCTATAGATATATACAAAGGGAAAGACCAATTAGGTCCTCTTAAAAATGGTGCTTCAGTAATTCTTTGTTTCAATGTTTCAAATGATTTTTGACAATCAAGATTCCATGCAAATTCACAATCTTTTGTGAGCAGTTTAAAAAGTGGAGAGGCTATCTTCGTGAATTTTTCTATGAACCTCTTATAGTACCAATGAATCCGAGAAAAATTCTCAGATCTTTTTAACATATAGGAATTGAAATTTTGGAAATAACTTCTACTTTAGATGTGTCTACCATAATTCCATCTCCTGAAACATGGTGTCCTAAAACAATGCCTTCATTAAACTTCATGACTTAATGAAGGTTTACTTATTTACATCTAACAAGAACTTTTTCCAATTTTCCCATGGCTTCTTCAAAGGAATCACCATATACAATAAAATTATCCATGTATACTTCTACACAATCATGTATTAGATCAGAGAGAGAAAAAAAAAAATCCTAAGACTACTCTTTGGAATGTGGCAGAGGAATTACATAATCCAAAAGGAACTACCCTATAGGCATATGTTCCCCAAGGACATGTAAAAGTAGTTTTATCTTGATCTTCTGGCGCTAGCTGGATTTGATTATATCCCTAAAACCATCTAAAAATTAAAAAATTACTTCTTTCCTGTCATGGTATATAATACTTGATGAATAAAAGGTAGTGGAAAATGATCCTTCAAAGTGGATTTGTTTAATTCTTTGTATTCAATGCATACTCTCCATTTTCCATTATTTTTGGGACAATGACTAATGGTGGCACCCATTGACTATCTGATATCGAATAAATAAAATTCACATTTAGCAATTTTTGCAATTCCTCCTCAACAATTTCTCTTAAATTTGGATTCATTCTTCTTTGAGGTTGCCTAACCGGTTTGACATTTTCTCGAATATAAATGTGATGCATACAAGTTTTAGGATCAATTCCTTTCATATCATTATATTCCCATGCATAAGTAGAGGAATTTTTTTGTAGCATCATTATTAATTTTCTCTTTTGAATTTCTTCCACGTTATTGCTAATATTTATTGGTTTACCTGGAAAAACTTCTAATTGAGAATTGCCAAATGTTTCCATAGAATGTAAAGCAAATTGATGTGATGATAAATTTTCAATATTACATTGTTCCTGGAAATTTTGATATTTTTCACAATAAGAAGAAAAATAAATAGTATTCATCAAATTCATTAATTTATTTTCTTCATCTAATTGAGAAAAATTATAAATTGATTGCATATTATCAAAGTCTTCATCATCATCATCTATCCATATTTCACTTTCTACTTCGGTTATAGTTTTTTCAGGAGGATACAATGTGAACTATTTAGTGTAATTTCCATCATATATATACATGTCTCATGATCTACATCTTATAAATGCATCATTTGTAGCTATCCAAGATCTGCCTAAGATCAATGGATGGCCTCCTAAATTGTTCTTGGGAGTTCATATCATCAAATATATAGGATGTTTCCAAGAATATTGTTAAACATGTGCATGGTATGCACGGGATAGGAAAGATAAGCATGAGATTACATCTATTATTCACACTGATACATATTTATATTACATTGGAGTGACCCTTGGATACCATATTCCAAGGTCTCTTGGACTCCCTGTCACTTGTTCACCTTCCACACTAACCCTAGGAGGATTAGGTGTCCAACATTCCCCCCCTTAATCCTAAGGGATATGTATGAGTCCAAGAAGAGAGTTTTAATAAAAAAATGTGCAAAATATGCATGGAAGCACGCGGATGAATGTGCTCTCTGAAATTTTTGCATAAGGTGTTGGTTTGAGACTAACCACCAACACTGGAACGCTTAGTACAATTCCTGGAACTCTTCTAAATCTAGCAAGAAGTTGAGGTCTTCTGCTAGAGGAAGTGCTTCTTAATTCTTTGAAGAGGGAGACCTTTGGCCTCGAAGAAGGGAGGTCTAAAACCTGCATAAAAGGGAGAACCTCAACCTAAAAGGGAGGTATCAACCTGCGGTGCTTTGACGATGACCAACATCTCTGGAATGCTTAATGTAATTCCTGGAACCCTTCCAAAACTGGTAAGAAGATGAAGTCTTCTGCTAGAGGAAGTGTCCCCAATTTTTTGAATATGAGAAGCTCAACTTCGCATAGATGGTTTAATGCTAACCACCAACCAAAGGCATGCTCATTGGAATCTATGTCTCTGGCTACAAAATTGAATCTAGTATAGCGGGTTGTGCCTCGGGCACACTTGATGTGGCTATAAAGCTTGTAGATGACCATCATTTCCCCCCATGTTAGATTGTTACAGGTCAAAATACCTCCTCATCAGCTCAGAGGAAAAGACAAATATGGAAGGAATACAAAGACCTAAATTAAACCTATTTCTGCCAAGGTAACGCCTCTATATAACAAAACAAGAGCGTTATAACGCATGAGAGCAGTGAATGTGCCACGTTAGTGGCTAGGGAAATGCTCTGTTTACACTAGAGGGCAGTGTTACCCGTGTTTTGAGTTTGAAAAGGAAAAAACGCGCAGAGAATGATTTGAATCTCCAGCTTTCCCTCACAAGAGAGTCAGTTCACAAAGGAAACTGCAAAGCACCAATTCATTATTGGTCACTGCCATTAAAGACTGAACTCCCAAGGAGGCAAAAGCATAGAGATTAAAGAAACATCTTAGTTTTTTCTATTCCAAACTAGTGGAAAGAGAAAGGCAACAATGGCTTTCTCCCTCTCCTATAAAAATGAGCTGAAGGCTCTTAGTTGAAGGTCGAAGGATTTCTAATGTTTTGAATACTTGTGAAGTAGAGAATAGCGTTATAGTGTGAAGGCCAATATTCAAAGAGGTTCCTAGAGAGCTTGTTGACTAAGACTTCACTACTTGAGAGAAAGAGAGATTGGAAGGCTGAGGAGCGCTTGGTACAACCGACGGTTGTAATCCTCCTTCTTTCAAAATCAATAGAATTGTATTTGTTTTGTCCATTCGATGCTTAATATTGTCATTATTTTTTGAATATTTACATAGTATGATATGAATGGCTCAGATGGGTATAATTTATATGTTCATTATATATTGGCTTAATTGATAGAATATATGTTGTGTTAGAAATTACATGAGTGCTTTGATTGATTGCAGGACTAAGATTTGGAGCTGGTGAAGAAGGACTCTTGTTTCGCTGCCTAGTGCTCTCCAAGGGACTCCAAGATCGTCAAAGAGGTAATTCTCTATAGCATTCCATCAAGTTATTTTAAGTTAATATGAACATGTATATGCCATATTTGTGAACTGTACAGCTAATCTTACTGTCTGCCTCGGGCACCGGAAAGCCCTGAGAGGGATATACAATAACCAACAACCCAAGCATTTTACCCTATAGCAGAATTGGTGACTCCACTGGGGAATTTCCCCATAGTTTCTGGACTATTCCCTTCCTCCTTCCTTCTCTCCTCTGTTCACATATCCTTTTGACCAGTACTTATGCCCAGTAGACATTTCAAAAGCTCGCAGAGTTCAATCCTGTTTCTATTTGACCATCTGAAGAATTTTTCCCTGGCTAACGCTACCCCTGTAGGTTTTCCAGTGCATTATAACGCTGACTCTTCTTAAATACAGTGTGTTAGTCTCTGGATTAACGCTATATTTACTCAGAGACAGTGCGTTACTCAGCCAAAACTTGTTGTTCACTGCTGTGATTGTGTCTTAGCTGCAGAATTTTTTGGCCATCAGTATATCTCCTTGACTGAATCCCTGTGCTTGTTTACTAAGCTAGCATTTCTGTTTGTTTGCTCTTGTTTGAAAAGTTAGTGTCAAAAGCATTTACTTTTTAGAGAAGAAATTTTTTTTTTTAGTTTTTTCTGCATCTAGCTGAGTTAATTCTGAAATTTTCAGTTCATAGACTATTAAGAAGAGGTAGATAGAAGTCTGAATCTTTAAATTCGAACTGTGTTATTTGAATGTTAGTGCATGGATGTTGAAAAGAAACCTCTCCTTGTAGAAATACTCTTCATCGAATTAAACATTTAGAGCATGTTTTGCATGGTTTCTTGAGTCAGAGTCTCATTACATTTGATACGTCCACTCCCCCTCCGCAAGACCAATAATCAAGTACACTAAGAATCAAGCGAGAATAAAATCAATCACATTACTATTTTTTGAGCTCACACAAACAGTAGTTCAGGCTAGGATCTTGGGTTATGAACAGTGAGAAAATCACCCAAGATCTCAAAACTTGAAACTAGAGTCATTAACGAGCGAAATCCTACTGCACTCATATTATCAGGACTGTCCCTTTACCAGAGCTCAGCGCGAGACAACACTTGGGTGCACAAGAAGGTAGCCCGCCTTCGACTGCATCCGGTGGGTGTGTTATATATTGGGGTTCCATTCGGGGATGTCGAAACTAGATCGGGGATCTAGGTATTCTACCCATATAGCACACTGTCCTTGACCGTGGACCCCCCTAATGATGTCTGTGATTTGAGGTATCTTTAGTGGCCATACGTTTTAGGGACTTACACAAGGTGACTAGGACGAGCTGTCCTGGTACCTGAAACAGACGAACCCACTCTGTCTTCTGTCTTTAGGAGGGTACTCGTCTTCACGAGAGTGCTTACACCTATTGTCTGAGGTTCGGGCGAAGCTCTAGAGTGACCGTAACTGTACTTTCGACCAACCCTCTCTGTATACTATTGTGATACTGGATTTCATCACCAGCAAACGGTAGTACTCAGACAGGGCACCCTATTCTGGCTGCTTGCTGATTGATTTTAGAGAGTCATTTTTTCTTTTTTAGGTGTGTGGTTACTGTCATTGAGACTTCATAATACATCACAATTTATTAAAATTTGTTAAAATTAAACAGGTCACCGTGGCTTCCTCCGACCCACGCCGTCTGTCCCGACGATAGCAAGGTCTACCTCCTCTCACTATTGAGGAAGAACTGAACCTTGGTGAACCCGTGCCTTCTACGGAAGAGCAGTCTCCTCTGACTAATCTTTATTTTCACATAGCCTCATATCATCCGGAATTTCTGGAGGACCCTTTCACTGAAGGGGTTGTACCTCATTACAATCCTCCGCTCACTGATCCGTCGGGGCCTGTGATAATTCAGATTCCACCACGCCAAGATATGTCTTCGGCCGCACCAACATCCATTTCACCACCAGCATCAACAGGGTCGATGCCAATGGAAACCATCCCAGGTTCGCCACCATCCTCCCCGCCGATGGTCAGTTCTATGCCATCACTGGGTAACCCCAGTAGTCAACATATACCTACTCCCAATCCTACAGTCATCACAATTGTCAGTAGCTTACCGAATCCTTCGGCATCTACTTGTACCGTGACCATGTTGGGACCCACGGTAGCTCCTCCCACGAGTATGACTACTTCGGTGCCTTTTAGCAACCCTTTCGATTGGAACCAATCTACTGAGTTCAAACCCCTTGGCCACTATACTAAGGGGCAGTGTTACCATCACGCAGGTAGCAGTGAACATTTTGCTTCCCCTGCAATCCATAGGAAAAATGGCACAACCTATTGTCAATAATTTTCCCTTAAGTGGTGCAAATATAGGTGTAGGGTCTATGCCGTTGCCAAACTATGCAAGTAGAAACATGCCTCCAGGTAACTCTATTGCATCCATTTGGACTAACCAACCCTAACCTCCATCTGGAATGGGAGGGAAATTTTATACTGGGGGAAACCAACCGGTTGCCCCACAATACAATATGCCCTATGGACAGCAACAGTATGTCCCTACTCCTCCACCTCTAGGAAGTTTTTATCAAAGTCCCACTTATCCTCCTGGTAACACGTTGATGGGTGGACCCTATGGTCTAAGTAGTCAGCCCATACTTCCTTGGTTAGATTCAGGGGAAAATCCACAATTGCCATTTTTGGCAGCTTTGGACATTCCCGATATCCATAAACTGACTAACGACCCCATCAATCACAACCTGCTTTGGCCTCCAGTACCGCATAAGATTCCTTCTGACATCCCGAAGTTTGACGGGAAACAAGGGGATGACCCAGCTGCACACATCACTACCTTTCATCTATGGTCTATATTCAATTCCATGGTGGATGATAGTGTCCGTCTTCGACTATTTCCCCGCACCCTTACAGGCAATGCCGCCAAGTGGTACATTGAATTTCCACGCGTCGCCATCAATACTTTTGGCGCTTTAGCGACAGAGTTCCTAAAGAACTTCCAATTACCAATTAGATTTGAAACCGGAACAGAATTGTTAACCTCACTGCGCCAAGACACCGCCACCCACATCTCCGATCATATTCATGAATGGAGACATAGGAGGAGGCTAGTCAAAGCGCCAATCCCGAATCATATTTTAGCCAATTGGTTTTGCAAGTCTCTTTTACCCCACATCTCTAAAGACATTGGCCTTTTTGGTGCGGTTACAGAATATCAATGTATTCGTCGTGCCCAGCATTTGGATTTAATCTATTCGCAATTTGGCACGCTATACGATCTACTCCCCCATGCCCCTGGTAACCCAAATCCTCTGGCCACTCAGAAAACTAGAGCACATGTCGACAGTCTCGTTGGCACAATCTCCGATGTGGCCACAAAGCAGTCTCGAGGGAAAACCTCTCAGCCATCTTCGGCTGCCACCGCCCCTCACCAAACGACTACTCTTCCTACCACTGAGGTGAATTCTGTGCAAACCTCACAAAAACCTAGCGGGAAAAATAAGAAGAACAAGAAAAAGACGTCTTCTTCGGAAGAGCAGTCGGATAATTAGAATAACCCTAATCATAAAAACGCTACCAAAAATGACAAAGGGAAGGATAAACCCATGAAATTTCATTGCAAGATCTGTGCGGAGGACCACTTGACATACAAATTTCCTCGGCTGCAGGAATGCACCGATTTTATTGCCAACAAGGATTCCGGGTGAACACCTGTCGTTCTTCATAATCCTTTCCCAAATCAACAGCAGCAACACCAAAACATGGTTGACAATCCGCCACAAACCCATCAACGGGTCAATGGTGGTTCGCATCCTTCCGGCGAAGGACCATCTGCCATTTATGGCATCGAGAGTGTTGAACTTCAAACTCGAGCCAAGCTTTATGGAAATCCTACCATAGATGCTCAAGAACCTAGAACTAGTTCAAATCCACTGCCGCCCAACGATTTGTATATCGAACGGCCTACTGGTGAACCCATGATTCATCCCCCCAAAGGGACACTTCGACGCACGAATCATAACACCTCTGCATGTGCAGCCCAAAACTACAACATTGTAGAAGATTTGGCGTAGGCACCATTAGCCATGTCTGCTCTCGAAGTATTACAAACCTGTCCAGCACAAAGGAAAGCCTTTCTTTCGGCCATTGGTGGAATAGACCCCCAGGTTTCCATGCTAGCTATCTTTGATATGGAAAAGGCTAAACCTCACCTCTCACACCAACTCGCATTCCAAGTGCAAGTTGTGTCGAAAGGGAGACCAATCCATCGCATTGTCATAGACGAAGGTGCTTCGACCTGCGTTCTGTCACAAGCTTGCTGGCTCAATTTAGGTTCTCCTACCATCACCCCGCCATCGAATTCCCTCAAAGCTTTCAATGGCCACACGTTCCTCCCAAAAGGATACCTTGTTAGCTTTCCCATCACTCTGAGTGGGAAAACGGTAAACGTGGACGTTGAAGTCGTAGAGCGCCATCTAGACTATAATCTATTGCTTGGTCGCAGTTGGTCTTATGCCATGACTGCCATTGTATCTTTGGTCTTCCGACTCATCCTATTTCCATTGGATGGGAAAATAGTCACAGTGGATCAGCTATCCTTCTGCACCCCTGATTATGCCACGTTACCAAGTAGCACTGTACCCCTAATAGGAGGCTTTCCTGACTCTTACTTCAGTATCGGTACCGGTCTTCCCTACTGGGTTGTTTTCCTCTCCCGCCGCCACAGATCCCAAACATGGTCGCGATGATATCCACCACTTTGGATGGCTCTATCGACCCATGGATCATTCAGGCACCTTTAGAAATTGATTCCTACAGAGATCAGAGGCCACTCTCACCAGTAAAGTTGGCTTACCAAGCCATCCAAATAGCATCTGAACCCTCCACTGTTATGGTTTCGACCAAAGGTACAAACCTCCCGCCCATCACAGTTCTCTCTAAGGATATCCTCAATGAAGTCTTGCCTACAGACGAAGCTATTCGAGAGATCATGTCTCTAGAAGAACGACCTTGGGGAGAGTTTCACCATCGCACTTCAATGATTGACTCGGAGGCGATAAAAACTGAAATCCCATCTTTTGACCAACCTGAGATAGTTCCCTCCCCTTATACGACTATTCAAACTATCGATTTAGAAGGGAACATGGGTAATATTTCTAAGTCAATGCTCATTGATATCTCGGTCAAAACGAGTATCATGGAAAATATTCAGATTCGAGCCGACTGCAACCCTAAGGAAATTGCGTGCTTCACATCCCTTTTTAAGGAATTCCGCGATGTGTTTTCTTGGTCTTATGATGAAATTCCCAGCATAGACCCTTCTATCATCGAGCACGAAATCAAGATTTATGACAATGCTAAACCAGTTCGGCAACGACTCAGACCTATCCACCCGCACAAAGCAGCCGCCATCAAGATTGATGTAGAAAAACTTTTAAACGCTGGTTTCATCTATCCCGTTCCTTTAACAGAATGGGTTTCCAATCCGGTTCCCGTTGATAAAAAACAAGGCACCATTCGATTTTGCATCAACTATCGCGATCTGAACGCTGCTTGTCCCAAAGACAATTATCCTACACCGTTCATTGATCAAATTCTCGACGATTGTGCCGGATGCGAATCTTTTTCCTTCATGGATGGATTCTCGGACTATAACCAGATTGCAATCAAAAAATACGACCAGCATAAAACTGCCTTCATCTATCCTTGGGGCACATTTGTGTATCGAAAACTCCCATTCGATCTGAAGAATGTTGGAGAAACTTTTCAGCGGGCTATGGACTATGCTTTTCAAGACATTCGACATATTGTACAGGCTTACTTGGATGACCTCCCGGCCCATTCCAAGAAACGACATGATCACCTGGCTCATCTAAAAGAAATTTTTGCTAGGTGCAGATTCTACAATATACGTTTGAATCCTCATAAATGAGTATTTATGGTCGAGTCCGGGCGTCTATTAGGTTTCATTGTCTCCAAGCACGGGATTAGGTTTGATCCCGATAAGGTTAAGGCGATTTTTGAATTGTCGGCACCACAATCCATCCTTCAACTCCAACGTTTGCAAGGGAAGGCAAACTTTTTGCGCCGTTTCATCGTTAACTATGCCGAGATGACGAAAGGATTTATGCGTTTATTGAAGAAAGGAACACTCTATTTGTGGGATGACCAAGCTCAACAGTCATTCGATGCTTTAAAACATGCACTTGTTACAGCCCCACTCCTTAGTGCCCCTGATTACTCACGCGACTTCCTTCTCTACCTGGCAGCCTCACCATCCTCACTTGGAACGGTTTTGGTTCAAGTACACAATGATGACAGTGAACATGTGATATACTATCTGTCCAAAGGTCTAATCGGACTTGAATTATGTTATTCACATGTGGAGAAACTTTCTTTGGCGGTAGTTTTTGCCGTCACCTGACTCCGACATTATATATTGTTGCGACAGACTATGGTTATTGCTTTGGAGAACCCCATGCGACATATCTTGTCTAGAAAAATAATTGGAGGAAAATATTCCAAATGGATCGTAATCCTCCAACAATTTGATTTGGTCTTCACGGCTGCCAAAGCAAAGAAATCCCTCGTCTTCGCCGAATTATTATCGGATCTTCCCCGAATCGACCCAGCAGAAGTAGCTCATGATCCATTTCCTGATGAATCTGTATACTTGGTCGATTCTTTGGACCCATGGTATGGAGATTTTTTGGTCTACCTATAAACCCAACGCTTCCGTCCAACTCTCACGTCCGACGACCATCATCGTATCTGCCACCAAGAAAAGCACTACCTCGTGCTAAATGATACACTATATCGTCGTGGTGTTGATACTATTCTCCGACGTTGTCTCACTTTCGATGAGGCGGAACGCGTTTTGAATGACTGCCACACAGGGGCATGTGGTGGTCATCTTTCGGGCATAGCTACTGACCAAAAAATCTTGCGTGCAGGTTACTATTGGCCCACTTTTTTTAAAGACTGTATTGCAGCGGTCTAGAAGTGCCATCCCTGTCAAATTTTCATAAAGAAAATGTGCGCTCATCCTACCCTCCTTCACTCGGTTATCTCCATTGGTCCTTTCACTAAATAGGGAATCGATTTCGTCACCTGCAATCCCACTTCAGAAAATGGACACAACTACATCGTGGTTGTGGTCGACTATTTTATGAAATGGGCAGAAGCTCTTCCCACTTTCAAGGCCGATGGCGAAACCACCGCTCTCTTCCTGTTCAATCAGGTAATCTGTCAGTTCGGCGTACCCCTATCTATTGTCACAGATCATGGATCCCACTTCCAGAATCACATGATGACCGAATTAACATTCATGCTAGGTTTCTGTCAAGATCATTCTTCGTCTTATTACCCTCAAGCTAATGGTCAAGTCGAAGCCGTAAATGGCGTCCTCAAAACCATGATTCGTCGATTGGTCGAAAACCATAAAACCACATGGCATCGGAAGTTGTATTCCGTGTTATGGGCATACCGAACATCAGTCAAAACTGCCACAGGTTTCACGCCATTCCAACTTGCTTTCCGCCTGGAGGCAGTACTTCCAATCGAGTGCGAATTTCCATCACTCAAACTTGCCGTTGAAATCCTGCCTGGCACCACCGCCACAAGAGAGCGCTTGCTCTCACTCGATCATTTGGATGAAACTCGTCGAGATGCTACACTAGCACTCAAAGCTCACCAGCGCCGAGTCAAGGCTCAATACGACAAATCTGTCAAGCCTCGTTCTTTCCAAGAGGGCGATCTTGCTCTACTTTATGATCAGAAACATGACCTCTTAGGGGTAGGAACACTCCAACCATTATGGCTTGGTCCTTACATCGTCACTAAAGTCCTCTCAAAAGGAGCTTATGAACTTCAAGACTGTAATGGAATTCCACTCGCGGAGCCCCACAACGGGCTTTACTTAAAGAAGTATTTTGCCTAGTTTCGCACTAGGCATATGCTTTGTAATTTTATGTATATAAGTTTTGCTTATTGTTTTTATGTCTCTAGATGTTTTTTGGTTTTCACAGTGTTTTTCTCATGTAATCTTTTCTTTCACATAGATGTCGTCACCCTCTTTATCATACGTCGGATATGCGGACGGTGCTAGTCGTCACACTAGATGCATTGCTTCAGTTGCTTGGGTTCTCTACACTCCTGAGTCAGACCTCCTCAGTTCTGGGGGAATCTTCCTGGGTAGCGCCACCAATAATGTTGCCGAGTACATGTCAGTGATCCAACTCCTCACGGAAGCGGCATCTCGTGACATCTCCAATTTAGTGGTCAGGTTAGACTCCCAACTCGTCATTATGCAGTTAAACAATCATTACCGTGTCCGTCATCCAGTCTTGTTGCGTTATTTTTTAAGAGTGCGACTTTTAGAACATCAATTTCAAACAATTACATTTGAGCACATTCCTAGATAATTTAATACATTAGCCAATTCTTTGGCAAACTATGTGTTAGATTGGCATTTGTCACATTTACTATAAAAGATTTACTCATGAGTATATATATTTTTATCCCATTGAAAATACATAAAAACTAAAAAACACAAAATCACCAAAAAAGTATGTATATATATATATATATATATATGTCACATCCAGAAAAATAGTTACATCAAAAAATCTTCCAAAACTTGGGTGTTTTACAAAAATTTGGCTACACTAAGCCACGCTCTGACACTAATACATCCGCTCCGCCAACTAGGCCTGATGATCATGGTAGCATACAACTGCTCTAGCTATCCTCCTCATAGGCACCAGATATCTCTCTGACACACCTACAGTATGCCGCTGCAGACAAACTGGAACCTCCCGCATAGGAAGTGGTGGTATACCCATACTCAGACCCTCCAGGTTTCTGGAGAGTTCATGTAAAACTTGGGCATCATCATCCTCGCCGGCTTTCGCATCATTTGCTGGTGCGCCAGCCCCGGGTAACATCAGTCCTCGCCGTGCATAGAGAGGGGACCCAACTAGCCGGACAGGTGCCACATCTGTGTCAATCAAGCAAGCACTTCATGTCAAAACATAATTTTCACCCTGTTTTCAAAAAAAAAAAAAAAAAAAATTTGCATAAACATTAAAAAGACAAAAAACAAAGTACTTCTTTGAAATACACTGATCCTTTCCTTCCTACCATCGAGCCCCCACTGGGTTCCAGGGGACAACACTAACTCCGGATCACCTGTGAAGTTCATCCCTACATAGGGATAATCCTCAATCATAATAATCTGTGAGTTGAGCCAATCAAAAAATCCATCATCAAAACAGTGGCGGACGGGACCCTCTCCAGTCCACGGAAGCAAAGCGGCCCACCGAGCCTACCTCGGCTCGCGTGGACCCAATGGCGCTGTAGAAATCCTGGGTCTCATCAGTGGTATCCGCTCCAGTATGAAAGAGACAATCAATATACCATACCCAAACTCTCTTTGGGTACAGTTCTTACATGCGGTAAGCTCTGCTCGGACCCGAAGGACAACTCCGTCACACCAGTCGAAAACCTGAGGCTGCATACAGTCCAAGGCTAGGAGCATCTAGGCCTTGGTGGCCACATGCTAACTCTTGGCACTTGCCAAGCGAACAATCATCCATAATATAGACCGCAGTGGTCTTAAATTCACCTGTGCGATTGGTATCCGGTTGCTCACAGCCTGAGTGTCACGTATGCAATGTGCATGAATCAGATCAGTAGTGGAACGTGGGTCAGCTCTGGACCCCGTCAAGTTGGGCCTCGCCCCATGACATGATAGGCTGGTCAAAAAGTACACATCATCCTTTTTGATTGAGAGCTCATGGACCCCAATCTGAAATACATGGTGTCATTCGTCCCATTGTTGGATTAGCCACCTCAGGAGGTCCTCTTGACCCCTCATCAGTTCTAAGTGGGCATACTTTAGCAATCTGCATCTGCAGAGAGCCATCAAGCTTGCAGCATCCGTCACCATCTCTCATTCTTCCCATTCGTGTTCTCTCTCTCGCCAGATACTCATGATTAACAGTTGAATACCTGCAAATGCAACATTTTCAACCGATCAAAACTTACTTGGACCACTTCAAAACAGAAAAAATCGAGTTGCTAGAAAACATGGTGCACCTAACGCTGGCTCTAGTACAAAACAGAGCGTGCTAATGTGGTATCCCATCACGGGTTATGCATTTAACGCGGCCGTTATACCTCTGCCCCGTGTTAGGCGCAAGCTTTTTTTTAGGGCCTCGAAATTTTCTAATTTTGAACCAGAAAAAAAGTAACAAAAAGACAATTAAATGATAGCAGGAGGTTCTAGCTCTTACCTGGATCTCGCGGGAAGGAAAACTGTTGCCCGGATTGACCGTAATCGTCAGCTGAAGATTTCACCCCTTTTCACCCCAGAGCTCCTCCACAGCATTCAAAACAGTGAAAATGAAGGTCTTTCGACCTTCTTATAGAAAATTCTGGGGCATGACTCCCTCACACTAGTCGGAAAAAGTCATGAATTCTTGCTACGCATGTGTCCCAACTATTGAGATTTGGTACGGATGTTCTGATGAGTGATCAAGATTTATATGCAGACATACTCATGTTATATCAAGCGTTCTTTTTACGGTATTTTTCTTGCTCGTTAATTCGAAAAACCTCGAGTTCCCTTCCTTAGACTCATTAAACTTACATGAAGTTGATATCGAGCGTTCTTTTTGTATGGTCTTTTCTTGCCCGTTAATCCAAAAAACCTAGAGTTTTCTTCTTCAGACTCGTTAAAACTATGAAGAAGCACTGAGCTTTCTTTTTAGGAATCTTTTTCTCGCTCATAAAACTGAAGAAACTCTGAGTTGCCTTTGTCGGGCTTGTTAAACTACCATGACAGAAAGTAAGGAGCCATTCTTTTCTCTTTTTCAAAGCTCTTTAAACTGAAAAAGTAACCGAGTTTTCTCCACGTGACTCGTTAAAATTTCACGGAGGGCACCAAGTTTTTCTTTGTTAGACTCATTAGAATTTCACAAAGAGTATTGAGTTTACTTCGTCTCCTCGTACTCATAACAAAATGAGGTAGACGTCCATTGAACATAGATTTCTTACTTTTCCAGCTTCAATGGACTAACTCACGGAAAATAAATTGTTTCGGGCTTACTATTATCCCTTTGTCGTGCCCGATTATCAAGACATGACAAAGGTACCCCAATGGAGTTGTCTTTTCTGACATTTTTCAGACTCTCTAAATATGAAAAATTCACCGAGTTTACTCATCTGGACTCGTTAAACCTAATCAGACAGGGCACAGAGTTGTCTTTTTGGACATTTTTCAGACTCTCTAAATATGAAAAATTCACCGAGTTTACTCATCTGGACTCGTTAAACTTAATCAGACAGGGAAAAATTTGGACAAAATGGATACTACCTCTGTTACATTTCAGAAAAGGTCGATTTGGCAACAAAATTCTTAAACATGGCACTTCCCAGAAAACTCTTTCACAGTTAGCCGAACCCTACCATCCATGAGTATTAGCCTTCATTTCCCAGTGTCCCTGCACCGGTAAAATCCTAACACACTCTTTGGTGTTCATCAAGCTTCAGCTGCCTAGTACCCTGCTAGAGTGCCTTCTATTGTTCAAGCAGATCTCGCTATCTACTGCTCCTATTATCAACCAAACCACTCATTATGCCAGAAATTATTTGTCGTCCAACATCCCCATTTCCTCTTCATTATCTCGAATCATAAACAACATCAGTTGGTTTCCATTTCGTGTTGACTAATGTAGGACGCCTCAGTGCCTACCTTTCAATAAATCTCTTCCTATCGACTTCAACATCTTATCTAGGAAGCTGATCCAGAAACCCATCAGTACTCGGATACATGCAGACATCAGTGGCAGGTAGTCTTGTGTTTGATTAGGGGTCTTCATCATTGGCTCCTGGTCGAATTATTCTACGAGTGTTCGACTTCAACTCATTTTATTCACACTCGCTAGATTGTAATGTGCATCTTAGGGACCATCATCATTATCGGTGGCCACCTTCACGTCTGTTAATAGTTTTCATTATCGACTGGTAAGCAGATGATTTCTCACATGTTTGACGACAAATCCTTCATTCACATGTTGAGAAATATGGAGTTTAAGTGAATCGGAAGTCAAGACCTTGGGGCAAAGGCTACATCATTAAAGTTGTGTTTCCTTCCCCAAGTTGCGATATTGTTTATGGAGACAGCTTCTTCAGCCTGATCTTGTTATGATAGACACTTCCACATTGTGCTTATCGGTGGACAGATTCTTCATATCTCTATTCTAGAGAAATCATGTTGTTTAAGCTACTGAGCATAGGAATGCCCGACTCAAGGCAGATACTATATTTTCTGACATATGTTGTTGTTTCAGGTTTTCCTCAGTATTTCAATCTCTTTATCTCTACACAAATTATAAAGTATTTCGGCCATTTTCTTTATCTCTGACCTCACACTTTAGGGGGCATCTGTTACAGTTCAAAATACCTCCTCATCAGCTCAGAGGAGAAGACAAATATGGAAGGAATACAAAGACCTAAATTAAACCTATTTCTGCCAAGGTAATGCCTCTATATAACAAAACAAGAGCGTTATAACGCATGAGAACAGTGAATGTGCCGCGTTAGTGGCTAGGGAAATGCTCTGTTTACACTAGAGGGCGGTGTTACCCGTGTTTTAAGTTTTAAAAGGAAAAAACACGTGGAGAATGATTTGAATCTCCGACTTTCCCTGACAAGAGAGTCAGTTCACAAAGGAAACTGCAAAGCACCAATTCATTATTGGTCACTGCCATAAAAGACTGAACTCCCAAGGAGGAAAAATAATAGAGATTAAAGAAACATCTTAGTTTTTTCTATTCCAAACTAGTGGAAAGAGAAAGGCAACAATGGCTTTCTCCCTCTCCTATAAAAAGGAGCTGAAGGCTCTTAGTTGAAGGTTGAAGGATTGCTAATGTTCTGAATACTTGTGAAGTAGAGGATAGTGTTATAGTGTGAAGGCCAAGAGTCAAAGAGCTTCCTAGAGAGCTTGTTGACTAAGACTTCACTACTTGAGAGAAAGAGAGATTGGAAGGCTGAGGAGGGCTTGGTACAACCGACGGTTGTAATCCTCCTTCTTTCAAAATCAATAGAACTGTATTTGTTTTGTCCATTCGATGCTTAATATTTTCATTATTTTTGTTGTTCATATCTCATTCATATCCGCTTCCTCTGAGTTCACGGGAGACAGATTCTTAAGAAGTTTAAGCTTGTCTCTCATGGGTTCCTCCTCCTTCGTTCCTTCTCTACACCTTTGAATATTTTTGAATCTTATGCTCATTGTTTCACACTTGTCCCATTTGAAAGTCACCCATCAATACATCTTCCTGAGCCCTCTTATAGTATAGGGTAATTTTCATGAATCAAACTCCAAATTATTCATCACTTCTGAACCACCACAACCATTACTCTCTTAATCCATATTCTGTCAGAGGCACCCTGGAAATTGTCTACATTTAACCTCTTATTTTTAAGATGTCCTAGGCACTAGTCTTTTGCAACTCAAGGTTGTCTCCAGGAGCTACAACAGCTACTATGAAAGAGGAGAAGAATATGAAACTCTTGAAGGTGAACTGTCATGAAGAAATACCACACTTTAAATTGGATTGGCTTTGAGTAATATGGAATATGGAAGGATACATCCTTGTCATATCCAAGACAGTTTTGTTTCTCTTATTAATAAGGTGTTCCCAAGGTCTGATGATGAGCTTGCGAAGTGCAGACTAAAATTTTCCATCTGGATTAAAATATGCTCTTACACTGGGGTCAGTGAACTGAAAAATTTCTGGTTGCTAATTATATTCAACTTTTGACTCAAAAATGGGATTATCCTAAACAAAAAAAAGTTCAGAATGTTGGATTTTCTGTTGTAACTCATCTTGTTGAAGTTGAAATTCAAGTTGCAAAAATTCGACCTTGTCATGTGCATTTTGCAGACATAATTTAATGTCAAAAAGAGTTTCTTTGATAACATTTTCCATACCATCAACAATGTAGAGTATAAGAATATTCAATAACTCTAATAATTCATAAAATTTCTCCATTTTCTTAACAATGCAATCTAGAGAAATGAAAGGTGTCGACTTCTATTAAAAATGTGCCAATGAACTTACCAGAGGGGATTTTATCATCGCACTATCGAAACACAAGTAGATATGCCCAACGCTATACTTTTCCATAAAAAATGTGCTTCAGTGCACCAAATTTACATATTATGATCTCATTGCAGTCTATATTGGTTGCCTCTTTGGGAACGACAAGTATATAGCCAATAAGAGGAGAATCCCTAACCTACATCTTCCAAACGTTAATATCTCTACTCGTTGTTGTAGGTCGGGAATCCCTAAGTGTAATAAAACATCTTAAAACAAATACTAAATTATGTGAAATGAAATTCCCCTTTTGAAGAGAATAGATAAATATGGATTTCAAAATTGTTGCAGCATTAATTGTTTACTATCAAGACAATGGTAATATCCAATTAAACATATTTAGTATAATATACTCTTTAGGACCTTTTGCTTGAATTTTTCAACAGCCGACAACACACAAAAAATAACATTCCTAGAATAATAACCTCACCCTTCAATATTCTTGACCTAAGTTACAAAGTATCACCATAATTAAGGAGCAAAAAAGATGCAATGAGGAACGTTATAAAGCCTTACAAAAAAAAATTCATACGAAAACATGGATAGCAGCTTTGGTTGAAGAGCCTTATTGGATTCGAACTCTAAACCCCTATGAAGAAAGTATATATATATATAGAGAGAGAGAGAGAGGAGAGAACTATACACGCTAATTAAAAGGAAATGAAGGCTTTGTGTGTTTCTTGCAGTCGGTAGTAGATTCATGCAAACCAAACACATTCAAACAAAGCCCCTTATTGAGTTATGAAAAATAAAGATCCCCTCTTCTCACAAAATCTCCTTACGCAGGCGATCCGGATGCACTACGTGTCTCCCCATCAAGCATTGCGTAGCCCCTCTTAAATAATTCTGCCAAGCCTTCTCTACAGTTGCAAAGATCAAATCATATGTGTTGATTTGGGAAGTCTTTATCCTAGAGCTCTTGAGGTTTCCCATAGATTTCAAATGTGAGCCAAACCTTGGCTTATGCAAAGACCCATTCAAGAGAGTCTTTCATTTAAAAATTGAGTCAAATTCTCTTGATGCATTGATATTATTACTAATGTTCTTAAATGGACTATTCTTTGTACCTTTCCCATTAGTTCTCTATACAAGGCAATGGACAAGTAAGTAGGGGAGGTTGTGCAAGTGGGGACGTAATAGCATATAGTGGATGAGCGATGGAGGAGCGTATATGGGACATCATACAATGGATGAGTGTTGTATGGGACATCGTATATGATACAGGAGTATCGAAAATAGTGCTGGGGAGTTGGACGATGTAATGGAGCTCTGAGAGGCAGCGTATTACGCCATGGTCAGGAAGAGTCAATTGGTGGTGAGGAGGATTCAAGGAACAGTGGATGGGAGGTCGAGGGAACCATAGTGAGGGGCTCTACGATTGCGTAGTGGTTCAATGCTAGTGAGTAAAATCTCATAGGGAGGTTTCGAGCCAAGTGGGATCATGGTCACTGTGGTAGTATATTTGGCGCAAGGGCATATGAAATACACTTCTTTAGCAAGTTGGCTACTACCTACACAAGGTCATAGAGAAAAATTATTTCCTACTATTAGTGGAACAGATTCGACACAACATAAAATAACTTTGAGGGAAAACTAAGCATACAATATATTAATAACAAATCAAAACACAAAATAAAAATAAAAAATCTCAATCGAGCAAACAACCTAATAACACAAGTGGAGAGTTCTCCCTTTATTATGTGTTGATGGTAAAAAAGATATAATTCTAAACTCTTGAAGAGGGTCATTTGAGCTATGGATCTCAAATACCCAGAACAAGGAGGTCTCCTTCCCTTGAGTTCCTACAAGAGTCTCTTCCCTCTCACAAAGGATGGTAGATCAAGATCAAGTGGTGAACCTCTCTCTCTTGGACTAAGATGTTGGTTGGCCAACATATGATTCCTTCCAATCCCTCTGCTGCTGGATTATGCAAGCTAGTTTTCTATGAATAAATTTAGCCAGTGTTGGAGCGAGGTCCCTTGGGATAAATTTTGGTCAAGTCTTGTATATATTTTTTTTATACGCGCTGCGCGGAAGAGTCAAAGGGGCTTTGGGGCGGGTCAAAATCACTATTTTATGTAAATGGTTTTTAAGGTAAAATTGTGGGCCTCAAACCATGGTTTGATACCATAGTATCTGCGTGCTAGAGTGATATAAATATAGATAGAACGAGTCAATTAAAGTAGTAAATTTAATGATGCTTATGTTGATGAACATTTTGTAAGGATTTCAGTCTAAGTCTAGGTTTGGGTAGAAAGGCTTGTGTTGGTTGTGTGTGCGGACACCTAGTCCTGGCTATGTGCAGACTCCACTAACTGTGTGCATAGGAGGGTAATCATAAGGGAAGTCTGAATGTATTGAAATGTTGAATCTATTAATGCAAAGTCTATTTTTGGTGAAATCAAATGTGTTATGTGGTTGGTGTCTTAGTTATCTGATTACTATGAATCTGATTCTGTTTATTGTTGTGAGATTTCTTTACTCTTGTTTACGATGTAATGCTTCTACGTGAATGAATGACGTGTATGAATTATATTATGAATAGATATTTTTAAATTATATATTTTATTACATGCAAATATACATATTGTGTGTTGGAATAATCTGCGAATATCTGCGATTTTTTTATCTATTTATGTGCACTTGTTTGTATTTGCGACAACATTGACCTGGTAGTTTGTTGATACATTTATACGCGTATGATCTGTGATAAGTTTTGTCATAAGTATGTTTAGGGCCACCATATCAATTTCTTCCTTGGGGTGCAGAAACCTAGTTCCATCACCCCCCCATACTGCTTCGGGTGAGACTTTGATCTGCGCAAGCAGGACATTGCCGAAAGGGCCAGTACTTAGAGGGTTTGTTGGTTGCGCAATAAATCCAAACCTGGGTCAAGACCCCTCAAGCCAATAAGTGGTTCCATTGCCAGGACCGGGATCATTTTGAGGGAGAATTGATGTATTGGCATCCTATGCAAGGTTGGCTAGATAGAAAGATCCATGAATTTGTGATCCAAGAGAATAGAATTTCTAAATTATCTACTAAAGATTGGGTTCAAAAGTATATTTATACAGAATTTCCTGAGATATTATTTTCTTCCTTTACCACTGAGTTGCATGATTGGTTGACTCGATTGACTAAATTTAATACCTGTGCAAAGGACAATGCAGTCACTCAGTGGACTCTAGAATTGGTATAGCAGTTAGAAAAGACAAGAAACATGATCACTCGCGTGATAGATCATTGGATCAATCGTATTCTTGGAATATTTCTAACTAAGTTTTCCTTTGATCAATTTGTGTCTTATTCTGAAGTAGAAAGCATATATTTCAAAGGTCCCAGAGGTAAGTTCCTACACTCTTTGAAGTTGTGGATTAAGATTTTATTGTGTGAACGGGGTTCTCTTTGTGAGAATATTGTGTGAATGTCCCGAATAGGCCCGACTACGCGCAGTGGAAGTATTTACCACGTATATATAGCAAAAGGGTTTATTTACAGCCTTCTCTAGAGTAGATCTGATAGTGAAAACGAGCCAGAGACTAGTAACTCTAGTGAATTTGCCCACTTTGAAAAAGAGGAAGTCTCCCAAGAAGAAGTCTCACAAGATCAAGATAATCAGGGAGTATTAACCATAGTTCAAATCCCATCCACTCCACTTCCACACTCCTCTCACAATTCATCCACTCCACCTCCACCTCCACCTCCCCCAGGCGCAGATATGGCCATGTCTATGAAGTTTCCAATGTTCAGAGGTATTGGAAATGAAGATACTGAGAAATTTTGGTTTTTCACTGATGTTGTATGAAGAGAACAGCAGGTTAATAGCGATGATTTTAATAAATCGCAGTTAGCCATTGCTTTTCAAGATTGCGCGCTGGACTAGTATATAAGATATGTATCAGCGAATCCTAATGCGACTATAAATGATCTAAAGGATGCCTTAAAAGAACAATTCTAAAATCCTAAGTCATATGTGCAGTGTGTTACATAGTTGAAATAGATTCACCATGATGTGAATGAATCTGTCTAGGGTGCAGATCAGAGATTAAAGCACACTATCGGTGATGGTGGATTCACTATTGATGATACCCAACACTGGTTATTGTTATGCATCTCCCACATCTGCGCCAGCCCCTGAGTCAACAGAAGATTGCTAGGCAGGTTGAGGCTATAGAAATCGTGATGAAGCTAGATGTTGCATCGGTGCCTACTGTGACTGGAACTAAAAAGATTCAGAGTCACTTAGAAGCAATCCATTTGGAGATTCAAAATCTACACAAAGATAAGGGCAAGGAGGTATGCGTAGAAGTATGGTGTATATGATGTAAAGTTATCGGGCATCATAAGGATCAATGTCTAGTATTCAATTGTTATCTACACGCTGGAGGACCAAGCCCACTGAAGAGTGCGGTGGGACCAAGTGGGACACCTCCATTATGGTGCGTGGTCTATCAGACTATGGGTCTACATGCAACATATTTATGTCCAGTGATTGGAAAATACATGCCTGATATGGGACATGATGAACAACATTGCCGAAGTTTTGATTTGATGATTGAAAAAGTTGAATTGTATACAATGTAGGATGAACCTACCTCACTAGTATCCCCATCTCGAGGCAGTGGATTCTATACTAGAGGAAGAGGAAGAGGAGGAGGATCAGCTATTCGAGGAAGTGGATAGGTCATTTTCTACAATTGTGGATATGTCGGTCACTATGCGCGCGGCTGTCCAAAACATGCACAAAAATCATGCAGGTATTGTAGGCATTTTGATCATGTAATTAAATATTATCATCTTTTAATTTCTAAGATGCAGGAGAAGAAGACGTAGACTCTGACACTAAACATTTAGATGGTCAAGGCAGAGCTGCACGAAGAAGATCCTAGCGTGAATGTTCTCACTAGGATTAGTGAAACCACTGGTGAAGATAAGGGAAAGAAGTTGGATGCTTATCTTTGGATTCGAAAAGCACCTAAGAAAAAGGATGGATTTAATTTACAGTGTGAAAAAAACACTTTTGTCGAAGCAAGGAAGGGGTTTACAGAAGCAAGCATGTCGACATCAGGCGGACCTACGAATGAGGTAGGAGTAGAAGAAGAAATAAAGCCATTCTTACAAGCTTGCATTAAGTTGGTATGCAACAAGAAGGCAGTCGAGAATATTCAAGAATTGATAGATAACTGCGCAGAAAAGGAACAACCTCAGATGGAAAAAAAAAAAATTTGTCAACAAGATCTATAAGAAAAATTAAAAAAAAAGAGAACTGGACGAGAGATGTGTTTGTCTGCTCAAATCCGTTCCTATGAAATGGATCAGGTCATTTTGGTTCTAGGGTCTGATGCAAATGTCCTATCTAAGAAAACTTAGCAGCGCATGGGAGAGCCGAAGTTGGAATGGTCTACTATTCAGTTGTGCATGGCGAACAAATAGAAAATCATTTCGTTAGGAAGACTGTCAGAGGTGGTAGTAGATATTGAAGGAGTTAAGGTGCTTGCAGATTTCGAAGTCATACAAATTGTGGATGACACTGATCCTTACCCTGCATTGTTGGGTTTGAATTGGGCCATTGATATGGATGGCATCATAAATCTAAAGAGGAGAATAATGGAATTTTAAAACAATGGAACCAGAGTCGTAGTTCCCTTATGTTGGCTCCTCGTGATTTGCAAGGTTGGCAAGAACAACTCTGCAGGGAACCACATCAAACCACTTTGGAGTCCAAGGACCTAGCCTTCCTAGACTCAGAGAGGGCTCTCTCTATGTTAGTGGTTATAAATGATTTATCTTTATGCTTATGTTTTCTTATTTTAGGCTAGTTATGAAGTTTTTAGGACTGTTTGTTTTGTTTGGTTGATTAATTGATTGTGTGATTAATTGAATGAGCATTTCAGTTGAATAGATAAACTATGAGCAGCATTAATCCATTGGGCTATGGAGTCATAAAAGGATTTAATTGTTCATCACCTCTACAAGGGTTTTCATAGGGCATGCTAACTATATCAAGTGGATCTCTTAGATTAGATGGAATATGAAATGACAGTAAGTTGTGAAATCAGTAAAACTAAAGGTAAATTAAGAATCCTTTAACTCTACTTCAACAAGAAAAGCCTTTTGGGTAATTGTTTAAGACAAACCAAAGGATAGGGCAAACCATAGACTTATTTGGCCAGACTCTACTAAGTAAACCTGGAGACAACAATCCAGCAATCCTAGAATTACTTTTAGACAAAGAAAACATTTAAGATAACATTCAATATAATTAAAGAGAAATTAATAATTCTTTAATCAAACTAAAAATACCTTTGCAGCAACAGTTTAAGACAAACCAAAGGACAGGGAAAACCATAGAATTATTTGGTTGGACTCTACTAAGTAGACTTCAAAGAAGGCCTTAAAAATAACCTTTCAAGCAAGACCAAAGTACAGGGCATACTATAAACTTCTTTGTCTAGACTCTACTAATTAAATTTCAAGGCAATGAGCTAGGTGGAACTAAAGAGCAGGACGACCCTGAATTCTCTAATCAGACCTTACAGAAGAAAACATTAAGATGAAAGAAAACAAACAGAATTAAGGTGTCAAGATAGCATATCTTAATCTAAATTTTCTGTTCTTTTATCAGAGAAATGATGGACAATATGGAAAACATAATGGAAACAATGAAAAAGAAGGATAACTTCACCATTAACATAGCTCAAGAATCCTGCAAACGTGCTTGTATTACTGATGTCCAAAATAGTTACAATACTCCAGTGCAACAAATCTTTGCAACTCAAAGTTTGATCAAATCTAGCCTGGCAGCCAATCCTCTAATCAAGCAGTCAACCAGCTAATCAACCAACACTAAAAATGAATAATAGATGCAGTATTTATCTGCAAAATGAGGAGGTTTCCGTAACCTAGGGTGAAATATTTGTATTAATTACAGAGTTAATGTATTTTTACCTTTGAGACCATGCAAGGCCCAAGGAAAAATATTTGTGACTAACTCACTGTAATAATATCTTGAAACTTAACTGCTGAGCTAACTTTTGAGATATATATGACTTTTATGGCCTTTCATTAAATTTACAATAACTTTTGAGTTGTTTTAAAATATCTTCTGATTGTATCAATAACTGTTGTTGCTTTTATTGAAGTGAAATGAGGTTGTAGGTGGCAAAAATGGTGTGAAGAGGTGATTTCTGAGTGCTTTAGTCATTTGGATTTGTCTTCTTTGTTAATATGCCTTTGATTTGTTCTTTAAAACTCTGATTTAGCTTTTAAACTTGGATTTATCTTTTCTTTAACACTGATTTTTCTCCTAAACTCTGTTTTTTTCTTTTAATTCCTCTAATCTACTTTTATCTCTGATCTTTGTCCTTTAATACTGCTTTCCTGCCTTCGACCTTTGATTAATTTTAAACCCTTTTACTCACTGTGTTTCTTCATTTTCTTGCGCTCCAAATCCTTTTAATGAAACAAGATACTCTGGATCGTCACCCAAAATACCTGTTCAAACAATTTTTGGATTTTAAGAATGCAAATTATGTATTCTCCGCCATGATAACCACCTGCGCACTAAAAAAACTGTTAATTAAAGCCTGTGTTTGTGGACAGAGTCCAGAAAATAAGGCTTTTTTGCTTTTTTCATCCGTTTATGGCTTATCGGGTCTTCGGCATAGAACCAGGGGTTAGCAGAGAGGATCAGGGGCTTGAATATGTTTGAATGGGGGGTCAATGGTTTTGCAATAGGTGCGGAGGATGTAAAGAGGTTTATCGCACAAGGCGAAGGTGGTAAATGGTAATGGCGGGGGCCGTGCGATGCCATAGAATAAGCGCCACATGGTAGGAGGGGATGGTAATGAAACTGCCCATATCGCAAGGTTTAGGGTTGTTAGCCCTCGGGTATGTGGGGGTGCGATAAAGGTTTGAGGTCATCGAATCGGAGGGAGGATATCCGACGGTGATAAGGTTGGATGAAGCGGCAGGTTAGTTTGAATGGTGGGGCCCAGGGGTAAGGGTTTAAGTGGAGGGTTTAATATAAAGTGGAGGGGAAGGTTATCTAAGAGGGTTAATGAAGTGCGGGAGGGTTAAAAACTTTAAAGCGGGGGTTTTGATTTATTAAAACACATGTTTTAATATAAAAAGGAGGCAGGGTATAGTATAAAAAGGGGTCAGGTAGTATAGTACAATGGGTTCGAGTAGATTAAATAAAACAGAGTTTTATTTAAAATAATGGGGCCCGAATGTTAAAATAATTATTCAAAAACAATGAAAAAAGGGTTTTTTCATTGTTTTGAAGGGAAAGAGTGGGATGAGTGAAAAGGAGAGGTTAGAAGGGGTTTTAAGCAATGCAAGTGGGGCTTTAGGTAGGGGAAATGGAAAAAATTGGGATCTTAGGGCCAAATCATGGAACTTCAGAGAGAGAGGGTGCTTGAGAGAGGAAAAATGAGAGATAGTGAATTAGGACAAATAAAGATAATGAAGGAAGTGAGATTTCTGAAAATAGATGATAGTCAAGGAATGTTATTTTCAACAGATTGTAAAAAATCCATAGTCACCTAGTGATACTGTAAAATACAGGAGGATAACATTGGCTCCAGCTAGGGAGGGCAGTTCCTTTAGGAGGTGTCAATAGCCTCAAAGTTCAAATCTCTATAATTTGTAGATCAGTGCCTTGTTTGTACTTGGCAGATTTTTCATTCTGCAAATTTGTTGATTTGCTATTCTTCTTTGTAATTTTGGCCTTCAGAAATTTTGAAAAACATGCCTCCTACAAATCAATTTTACCTACCCATCATTCTATTCTAGCAATTTTTCTTCATTCTTTGGGTGCACTAAGACTGGCAAACCCTTGACATCATTTTCCTTTTGAAAGCAAAAAACTATCTATTTCTACCCTTATATCATCCAAAGGCTCATATTAGACATGGTGAGCTATTTTATTCTCTACATAGTCTACGTATCTATCAAGTTTAGACAATTTGACAAATTTTCATTCTCTAATCTATCAACAAGAAATTTAAAGTATGACCAAATCAAGATTAAGCAGTTTGATTGTCATGAATTGTGGCATTTTGGACAAGCTGCACACAGATTTTATTTTGCAAAGAGTAAAACTAAAACTTGGGGCTATAATTTGGAATTTTTTATCCATCCCTTTTTTCTCTTTTGGTTCAGACTTAGACTTTGGAACTAACATCTTTTCTTCCTACTGATAAGCCAATTTTATACAGTTTGGAAAATACTCATTTACTAATTTATCCGAAAAAAAATTGAAATTTGTTCAATCATGATTAGGCTGTATGATTGAACAAGACTTCTTTTTCAAAAGTAGTGGCATTTGGACTTGCACACTTTCAGAAATATCATATTTTTGGTATGGGGCTTTACCTTTTCTTTTCTTTTCATCTGCCCTCTTTTCTTCTTTTCTTTTTGTATCAAATTTTCTGAGTTTTTTTCTAGACAATGTTATATACAATGAATAAAGCTTTAAACTGAGATTTTCAACAAAAATAACGCTTGAGCATCTTTCCATTGACAGGACCTCCAAATAATTATGTTCCATCCATTTCCTGTAGGAAAAATGCATTATTACCTCTTGCAGAATGGATGATGTATGGACTTTTCCATAGATTGTCAAATTTTCCATGCTTGCCTTTGTCCTCTCTTCTTGAATCCCACTTCAACACTTTTTCTCTAATGCTAAAATCATTTGCCTTGGTCCTTTTGTCAAAAATATTCTTGATTTTTTCTTGCACCTGTTGCGTTCTGTTGTATACTTCTTCTCTAGTTTGCTGCAGCTGGAAAGTCTGGTTTATTCTTCTTTCCATATCATTTTATTCATACTGTAATTCTTGGATGAGATTCATCACTGGCACTCCCAAGCTTGTTGGGAAGAATGCATCTACTCCATACACTAGCTGATAGGGTGACATACCAATTTATTTTTTATTTGTTAATCTGTCTGCCCATAGTGCATGTACTAGTTTATTGTGCCATGATTTCTTGTTTTCCTCAAGAAAATTTTTAAAGATGTTTACCAAAATTTTGTTTGGGGATTCAGCCAAACCATTACCTTGAGGGTAATAAGTTTTAGAATGTTCCAATGTGATCTGATATTTGTGGCAAAATTCCACCATTTTCTTGGATCTAAAAGTAGCAGCATTGTCAATAATGATTTTTGTAAGATGGCCAAATCTAGATAAAATGTGTTTTTCAAGGAATTTGATAATTACTGAGTCTGTGGTAGTCCTGGAATGAATGGCTTCTATCCACTTCGTAAAATAGTTAGTTGCAGTGAGGATCCTTTATGCTGGGAAAAGGTGGCAGGGTGGATTTTTCCAATAAAATCAAGACCCCGTTGTTGAAAAGGAGCTTCTACAGAGATTGGATGTAAAGGCAATGGCGGTAGCTTTCTTTTGCCTTTAAAAATTTGGCATTTATGACAAGTAACTACCATTTTATGGATGCCTTGAAAGAGTGTGGGCCAATAGTAACCAGCTCTTAGGATTTTATTTACAGTGGTTTTCCAATAAAGGTGGCCTCCACATTCTCCTTCATGAAATTCATGCTTGATTCTATCTGCATATTTTTCTGGCAAACATTTAAGAAATACACCACCAGATTTTTTCCAATATAAAACTTTATCTAGAATGCAGAAATTAACAGCTTTTAACTTCAAGAATCTAGCCTTTGTTTTGGACAAACCAGGAGGAACATTTAGATTGAAAAGTACATATAATATATCAGCATACCAAGATGAGTTTAGAAATGTTTCCTCAATAGGTGGAGTTGCCAGCTCCTCTTGTTCATCTAATGCATTAATCATATTGATGTCTAGTGCTTGAAAATTTGTTTCAGTCATGAGTTTATCCAGTCCTTTCCCTTTGATTAGCTTGGTCGGCTTGATTTCCAGATCATATTCTAATATGACATCAATCCACTTACCTCTTTTTCCATCAGGATCCTGTGTCAAAATGTCTTTGACCATTGTGTGAAGCACAAATGCAATGATGTGTGAATGCAGAATGTATACTCTGAAATCCTTAAATGCCTTGATTAGGGAAAAAGCATGTTTTTCCATTATATTATATTTCATAGGTTCATCTCTTAATGCCTTGCTGAAAAATGCTATGGGCTGCTCCTGTCCTTTTATATTTTTCTACAGTAGAACAGCAGCAACTGTGTGTTTTGATGCAAAGGAGAAAATGAAGAAATCTTTGGTAAAATCAGGGCTGATCAGAGCTGGTGTTTGTGTGAGTGCTTGTTTCACCAAATCAAAAGATTGTTTTGCTTCTATCGTCCATTTTACTCATGTTTCCCTTTTGAGCATGTTAGTAATGTTTCTTAGGACTTCTGCAAGGTTTGGTATGAACCTTCTTAATAAATTTATCTTTCCAATGAAAGCTTGCAACTCTTTGATGTTTCTTGGATGGTTTATTTGCAATATTCCTTCAATCCTCTTTGGGTCAATCTTGATCCCTTCTTCAGATATGATGTGGCCTAAAAGTTTCCCTTCTTGAAGGCCAAACAAAGTTTTCTTGGGATTCAAAGACAAACCATAATTTTTTGCATTTTTCAAAGACCTTTCTTAAGTGAGCTAGGTTTTCTTCATCAGTTTTTGAGCAGACTGTTATGTCATCAAGGTATATCACAATGAAGTAACCTATTTATTCTGAGAAAGTAATGTCCATTACTCTCTGAAAGGTGGCACCAGCATTCATTAACCCAAAAGGCATTTTGACATACATGAAAGTGCCCCAGGGTGTGGTGAAATTTGTCTTGTGTTGATCATATGGGTGTAATAGCACCTGATTGTATCCTAAAAAGCCATACAGCAGAGAAATTCTTTTGAAGCCTACTACCCTTTGTAAAATGTGATCCATTTTTGGTAAAGGGTATTTTTCCTTCAGGGAGGCTTTATTTAAATTTCTGAAGTCTATGCATAACCTAATTTCTCCTGTATTTTTCCTCACTGATACAAGATTTGATACCCATTCTGAGTATCTCAGGGGGACTATTATTCCATCATCATACATTTTCTTTATTTATTTCTCAACCAGTGGCAGTTGTACAGGATTGATTCTGCGTAATATTTTTTTAAAGGGCTTCTGGTTTTCTTTGATAGGAATATTGTGTGGAATTATCTCAGTATCATATGACTTTAAATCTTCATAACTCTAAGCAAACACATCACTAAATTCTCTGAACAACTCAAGATATTTCTGTTTTATGTGAGATCGCAGTGTTTTGGACAGCTTTATCATTTTGGGCTCTTGTTCATTGCCTATATTGCATTCTTCTACTTCAGATTTAGTAGATTCTATCTTTGGCTTCTTCGCAATATCATTGAAATAAAAAATTTATTCAAGAGGAACCAGTCCCTTTGGAAAAGTATCGTCTCTGGACTGCAGCACTTCAAAATCTTATTTTTCTAAATCTGTGCACAACTCTATTTTATGTGGGTGTTTTTTTCTAATAGAATTATATCAGCATTATCAGGAGGCTCTTCTTTGGAAGTTTGTTCCTCAGCAGAGCAGTCTTCATCATGATCTGAGTCTGAATTTGGCATTTCAAACTCATTTCTAGACTGTAAGAAATCTTCAATCTATTTATCTCCTTCAAAAAATTCCCAATATTTTATATTATCAGGGATTGTTGGTCTATATTTGACTTGCACTGTGTATTTCTTGTTATGATAAGGTTTTTGACAAGTATTGGTTGTAAATGATAGACCATTGGCAAGGATGTTTTCATTTCTAGGGACAAAGGTAAGATCATACTCTTGGAATGTTTTTAAGAGGTCGGGGCATCATTCCTATATGCCCTCAGTCTAGGATGCTTAGCAGAATATTCTCCCTTAATCTGCCTAATGACTATCTCTGAATCCCCATGGACAAAAATCCTTTTGGCTCCTAGTTTCTTGAGTAATTATAGCCCTAAGAGAAGTGCTTCATATTCTTTTATGTTATTTGTACATTGAAAACTCAGCCTGTATGAATGGCCTTATGCAAGGTTATTCTCAGTGTTGTGTACCCAAAAACCTGCTCTTGAACCATTTTTGCCACAAGAACCATCAAAGCTCATACTCCAAAGAGGTTCAATTTCATACTTATCATTATGTTGGTCATTGTGGCTAACACTATGTTGTCTATTATGTTGTTCATTTTCTATTTGGCCTAACTGTGTTGAGATTCAACAAGATGACGAGGTTAGTGAAAAGTAAGCACCTTCACTAAGTGGGGCCCACAGGCTATTTTTAGGTGTATGTCTATTTTTAGACATGGTGAGCATATTCTATAAGTTGCAGGATGCTATTTGTAGATGGTTGGTCAAATGTGAAAAATAGATGAAATTTTATTTTTATAATATTGGGCGAAGTTTATTTATAGACCATCGATCTAAAAATAGGTGCATATCGATTATTATTAACCCTTAATAATAATCCGACAATAAACATCAACTTATTCTCTTGGAGAACTTTATTTCGGTGAACATATTTGGAAAATCAGTGGGCTGAAGGAATTACGCAATTCCCAGGGTTTATTGGTGGCTCATGCATGGAGGACTCAGTTAGAACTGAAGTGGCAAAGTTATGACAGAGTTGGAAGAGTAGTTACAGGAGTTGTTATTTAGTTTAACTCAGTTAAGTGAGTTAAACTCAATTGAGCTAGTTGTATCTAGTCTAACTGAAAGATACACTAGTGAGAGTTAAGTGAATTAATTAGTTAACTAAGTCACAACTAATAACTCACTAACAACTGAACAGAAACAACAGTTAACTACAGTGCATGTCAGTTCCAGTGGAGACCCAGTGGAGAGATAGGTGAAAGGGTGATATGGACTATCTGTTATGACTATAGTGATGCATTCAATGCATCTAACACACAATGGAGTTTCCAATGAGGATTGCACAGTCAAGGTAAGTCCAATTCTAATTCATTCAGGGGTCTTCTTCAGCACAGATTGCGCAGTGGAGGCAGGTTGTCAAGAGGCAAGAAATTGGTGCATAGAGATGCAAATTTCTACATGACAGTGTGTAATGATTGTTGATTGTACTGAGAGCTTGATGTACTAAGCTTTGTATTGATATACATAATATATGATAGTTGGGGTTTTTAGCTTTAAGCTTTCCCCTTAAACAACTGTGTTATGTGCGATTGAATTTATTCACAGGTGTTTGCAATTGAGTTTTAAATTTCCACAAGTTTAACAGTGGAAGGATTTTGTATATTGCAAGAAGATAAATATTGTGAGATCAAGAGGATCCAGTAATACATCAGTATTAATAAATTTCTACATGCTATCAAAGCAATATTGATCACTAGAGATTGAAATTGTGAATAAGTGTTGAGTCTTGTGCTGGTGAACAATTCGAATTTGCTGCAGAAATTTCTTGGTGCGACAATTGAGTATTTATTGAAATGTATTTCAATGAGTTGCGATTGGAGTATGCCCTTGATGGTAGTGTTAGCTCCCTGTAATCAGCAATATTGGAAAAGCCCGATCGTAGGGAGAAACATCATTTCAACCACTTTGGGATTCTAGGATCTAGCCCTCCTGAATCCGGAGAGGGATCTCTCCCATAGGTGCAAAGATGGATTTGTCTTTGAAGTTTTGGGTAATGATATTAGGCTAGCTATGAAGGCCAAGGGTTTTGTTTGTTTTTGGATGGTTGAGTATGATTACTGTTTGAGGTGGAAAGATCTAAAGGCAAAGAGTTTCAAAGGTGTGAAGTTGCAAGCAAATAGGACAAGCTTTGGCCAGGAAGGTAGATAATTGCAGCTTTTAGTCCATTGGGCTATGGAGTCATTATAGGATTTAATTGGAACAACAAGAGGCAAGAGTGGTCCATGGGGCAAGTCATCTATGTCTAAGTATCTCTTTAAGGTTTGATTTATGGAATGAAATGATACAACAAGAAAGGGAAATAAACAGATGAAGAACAAAGAGCAGCCCTGGATCTGGTAAGTACTTTTAAACTAGCCAGCCTTTGACACACACTTAAGAAAAACATGAAAGAAAACTAGGATTTGGTAAGTACTTCTAAACTAGCCAGCCTTTGATACACTTCCAATAGAAAACATATAAAAACAAAGGGAAACTTGAAGGCAACTGTTGGAGTAGAAACTAGCGGGCCAGGCTCACCACAAATCCTCTCCTAGCTCTGCTTTACTTGGTCACTTCCAAGACAAACACAAAGATACACAGAATGGCCTAAGATCTGGTAAGTACTTTTAAACTAGCCAGCTTTTAACACATTCCAAGGGAAACATTCAGACAGTCTTTGGAGATAAAACTGGGACCAGGGCACACAATATCTTCCTCAGTTCGTCTTTACTTGACATATACTAAAAATAACATTTAAAAATAACATTCAGCTAAGACAATAAGACGAGGGAACGCCAGCATTCCTATGCTTAAACTTAATTAAATCATTCCTAAATAACACAAATTAGAAGAAAACATTTAGATAAAGATTTTCAGTCAGAGAAGGGTACTGATATACAATAGGTCCTAACTCTATGCATGCTGTTCTTTATAAGAGAAAATGAACACAGTGAAAACAGAAACAAAATAACAAGTCACAATGAGAAAAACATCACCGTCAACATAGACCAGGATCCCATAAATCAGCTTGTATTGATGCTCCAAACCAGTTACAGCTTTAAGTCCAATTCTTTAGTTTAGCAATCATTTACTCATCTCAGCCTAACTTATCTATCACAAGCAGAGCTTCAAGATCCAGTGAATACTATTTACAATCAGGATTTTCTAGCTCAATTACATTACAATGTTCAGCAACCTAATCAACCAACCCCTCTCTCATCTTCTGCAGTAGTATTTATAGAAGAATGAGGAGGTGAGATCTGATAAAAGATCTCCAGTTACAACTAATATAGACTTAATGGCTTCTTGGCCTTTGGGGGGCTCAATGAACAAACTTACATAGGTGTCCTCTGTATTAAATGATTTACATAAATATTTAAGCTCGGTGGGAGCTCTTTTTGACCTTTGAGGCTCTGTGTGGTGTCAAAGTAACTCTGCAGATGTTTTGTCATTAAGTTCCTTGGCAGAATTTACTCTCTGTCTACGTTTGAGACAAATATCTGATCCTGATCAATAACTCTGGCCTCGGATATGAATGCTTTGAGGCACAGCTGGCATCGTGGTAGCTAGAGGGATCAATTTGCCTCGGCTGTGGTGGTGGAGGCTTTCCTGTTGATAAAACACTTAAGATTTTCTTCAAACTGTGTTTTAATTGGGGATTAGGCTTTTGATAAACCATATTAGACGTAATCCCCACAAAATCTGTCTTCAATCTTCTGCTCCGATATATTTTGTCTTCGGCACTAATACTCTCTGACTGTGTCTGGTTTCCTGCGTTTTTCTAGTGTGCAGGGCTGCGCAGGGGTGATATGGCATCAATGCCTCATGAATCATTGATTAAACGTGGAGCTTCTTCCTGCGAATGGTTTTCTCTAGTGAATCGAAGGTGGGAGGATCATCACCCTCTGCTTTCAAATTTTCTTCAGTCATAGCGAAAAATCATTTGAACCCTGCAAAATACGAAAAAGATTAGAAAATCCTGCATGTATAGGTTAACTGCTTCAGAAGGCGCGTGGAGAGAGCGTGGCTGTTGGATGGCATCATCCAACGGTCGAGATTTATTAGAGGAGGTCATAGGGGAGCGAAAAAGGAATTTAGAATCGGAGTCGTTGATCGCGCAGAGATCGATGGTCGATAGCGGAGGCGAAAATTAAAAGCGAGGGAATTAGGGTGATGAATTGTGGGCCATCGATCTGTAGATCAGATCGACGAGAGAAATGCTTTAATGACCGCACCATATCCTGGTTAACTGTCAGACTTCTTTGGTGAGCAATCACCGTCCGATCACCGTCCGATGAGGGGCCTCAGATCAGACGGTGGACGTCAATATCGCGCTGGGTCCACGTTTGATCTTTAACACGCGATGAACGGTGGTTTTGTGAATAGTGTTTAGGCCACACGTCAAACGGTGTATGGAATTGCTGCAAAATAAGAAAAATTGCCCCACTCTCACAAGCGGTGTGATGGATACCGCGTGGTTTTTGCAACGGTGAATGGATGGCGAGGACCACCGAGGCAATGGATTGCGCGCCATCGATCTGCAGGTCAGATGGACGGTGGATATCGATTTGGAATTTTGGACCGGCAGAAAAGTTTATAATATAATAAACATCGAAAAATTAATATAAACAAAGGTTTATACTTTGGGGCGGAAAAATTTATATTTAATATGGCTTGGCGCCCGTCTGTGGGGCCTTTGGGCGCATGGAAGATAATATGACTGAGGGAGATAGAATGGAGGGCTAATCGGCAACGGGGTGATGCGATAAGAATTTGAAGGGCCAGTGCCTGGTTCTCGCACCTGGGCGTATGGAAGGGAAAGGTTAAAGACTTAGCCCACGGGGCTTAAGTCTATAATATATAAAAAACATGATTTTCATAGATTTTCAATGATTTTCAATGGTTGTTGGGGGTTTCGATAAGGCAAGAAAAGGTCTTAAACCTTATCAAAGGGATTATGATGAAGGGGAAAGGGGAAAAACATGGAAATGAGGGATTTTATGGGAAAAGGAAAAGCAAAGATGGGGTTAATTTTGAAAGAAGGGGAAAAGGAAAATGGTGCTTGCAGCAGTCTTCTTTCTTGGGAATCAACAAGATTTCTAAATGTAGAATAGGCACAGTAGTGAAGATTGGGACAGAGGCATGAGGCCTTCAAGAGTCTTCAAGAGCCAACACTTTTTAGCAATAAAAGTTGTTCCTTGAAGGCCCCAAAGAGTTTTAGCCACCTTTTGGTATAACAAATTTCACAGGTGGCTAACAGGTAGCTCAATTACATAGCTTGGAAGGATAGGATGGAGGAGGTTCTTGAAGATAATGGGTTGAAGGAGTTCATCGATAGCGATGTTCGTAAGCCTGCGTCTAGCGATGCTGCAGGACTTGACGCATGGAAAAAGAAGGTAGCAAAGACAAGAAGAATTATGTTGGAAGGTGTGAAGGACTATATTGTGTCAAGCCTTCACGGGAAAGCCACTCCATTTTCAATGTGGAAGGCTTTGACAGATATTTTCCAAAGCAGCAGTGACCAGAGGATGTTGGCACTGAAATATAAGCTCAGAAAAATAAAAATAGAGAAGGGCGACAGCATTCCAAAATATCTCACGAAGTTTGTCCATTGTAGGGATGAACTGGGAAGTGTGGGGATTACTATTGATGATGATGACTTGGTGAGCTTGGCTCTCCTTTGACTTCCAAAGAGTTGGCATAGCTACAAATACTCTGTCAATGGACAGGAGAAACTATCAGGTTGGGAGCGACTTCGGCCAGATCTTGTGCAGGAGGAGATAAGGCGAAGTACCAGGGATGGCTCTTCATCGAAGAATGACGATGAAGAGAATTGCGCTTTGGCTGCCAAAGCAAGGAAAGGGAAGGGGAATAAATCCCATCCAAAATCCGAAGCTAAAGGCAAGAAACTGGATTTGTCCAAAGTGTTTTCATTGTCATGAACATGGGCATCTCGCCACTAACTGCCCACAGAAAAAGAAGAACAAGAAGGTTGTTGGAGTTGCAGCTCGAAAGGCCTTAGCCTCACAATTTGAACTTGATTTATCTTTGATCGCATGCTTGGTTTCAAGCTCAATGGGATCGGTGTGGTATCTTGATAGTGGTGCGTCTTTCCATATGACAGGAGACAAGGAGTTGTTTAGTGACTTGGAGGAGAAGGATCTCCTAATGCATATAGAGATGGGCGACAATGGCAGATACAGTGCGATCGGCATTGGAACCATCACCTTTGAGAGGGATTTAGGTAAACCATTTCTGTTGAAGGATGTTATGCATGTTCCAGGTCTGAAGAATAACTTGGTCTCGGTCGCAAAGTTGGAAGACATAGGTTATGACGTTGTTTTTAGCGAGGGAAAAGCTTTCCTGCGACATAAAACAATGGGTCAAACCAAGAGGATAGGGATTTGAGTTAATAATCTCTACAAGCTAGAGGTAGATGGTTGTGCTACAATTATGGGCAAAGCAGAAGAAGTGGTGAGCTGGGATGAGGGCGAATTATGGCATAGGAGATTGGGTCATCTTCACCATGGCGCCTTGAATATTTTGCAGCAGATTTATACTAGACTTCCCAAGGGTACTCTTGCGCAGTTAGATCAGTGCAAGGGATGTACTATGGGTAAGTTTGTGAAGACCACCTTTCATGAGAAGGAGAACCGTGCTTCGGTGATCCTAGAGAGAATTCACAGAGATGTGTGTGGACCTTTCTCGGTTGCTTCAACAGAAAAACACAGGATTATTTTATCTTTGTTGATGACTATTCTCGTAGATGTTGAATCTTCTTCATGCAGAAGAATAGCGAAACATTCTCAAAGTTCTGTGAGTTTAAAGCATTGGTGGAGAAGGAGTCGCGGAAGCAAGTGAAGGCTCTACGGAGTGATAATGGTGGTGAATATATCTTGAATGAATTCAAAGACTTCTGTAGTAAAGAAGGAATTCGAAGAGAACTCATAGCGCCTCATAACGCACAGCAGAATGGGATCGCGGAGAGGAAGAACAGAACGATCATGGGTGTTGCACGAGCTATGCTGCATGACCAGGGCCTACCGATGCACTTGTGGGAGGAAGCATGCAACACTGTGGTTTATGTGCAAAACCTTTGTCCTCATAGAGTACTTTGCATGAGTACACCTGAAGAAGATTTTACTGGTAAGAAGCCTAATATTTCTCATTTGAAGATTTTTGGCTCATCTATTTACATTCATGTGACAAAGGATGCCAGGAAGAAGCTGGAGCTGACTGCAGAAGTTGGGATATTTGTGGGGTACACAGAAACACCCCATAATTATCATGTGTATTTTCCAAACAGTCAAATGACTGTGGTGCGAGGAGATATAAAATTCAATGAGGTGAAAGCCATGAAGTTGTCGCTTGAGAGGGAGCTACACTTGCATGCAGAAGAGGAACTTCTTATTCCCAAAGATGAGCCTCTAGATGTGGATCATCCACATGAGGAGATTCATGGAATGGAAGAGTCCACTCATGTAGAACCAAACATCAAAACAAGCAGAAAGCATACCACAAAATCTGAGAGACTAAAGGTTGATGCGGCACAGAATGTAGGAGTCCCTACATCATAGCACAGACAAAGACAGTCACCTGACCGACTTACTGGATACATGGCTCTTATGAGCAAGTGTATCGTGATAGAGCCATCTTCTTTTGAAGAAGCAGCACAGGAGCCCACATGGGTAGACGCCGTGGTGGAGGGGTATGACTCCATTGTCGGAAACAATGCTTGGGAAATTGTTCCAAGGCCGGTGGGTAACTCAGTGGTAGATTCAAAATGGATCTACAAGGTAAAGCAAGCTGCTGATGGGAGCGTCGAGAAGTATAAGGCAAGATTTGTTGCCTGGGGCTTCTCACAGATCGAGGGGATTGATTATTAAGAAACCTTTGCACCTGTCGCATGGTATTCTTCCATAAGGACCATCCTTGCTCTCTCAGCGCAGATGGGTTGGCACATTCATCATATGGATGTGAAGACTGCGTTTCTTAATGGGATCATTGAGGAAGAGGTGTACATTGAGCAGCCTGAAGTATTTGAGATCTTCAGCAGCGAGTCACATGTGTGCAGACTCAAAAGAGCGTTGTATGGGCTGAAGCAAGCACCACGTGCTTGTTACACATAGATCGACAGTTATTTCACTAGACGTGACTTCACCAAGAGTGAGGCGGATGCAAACCTATACCAAATTGTGGTGGAGAGTAAGCTCTTAATCATTGTTCTTTATGTTGATGATTTAATAGTAACGGGTGATGAGCAGTTGATACACTCATGCAAGGCAGATCTTGCAAAGGAGTTCAAGATGAAGGATTTGGGCCTCCTTCATTATTTCCTTGGATTGGAAATATGGCAGCGAGATGGTGAACTGTTTGTGTCTCAAGGCAAGTATTCTCGAGAGATACTTGGTAAGTTTCACATGGAGGACTGCAAACCCATGGATACTCCTCTTCCAGGAAATTGGAGGAAAGAGGATGCTACATCGGCAGAGGTAGTGGATGCCACTGTTTATCGACAGTTGGTGGGTTCGCTATTGTATTTAGTTACTACAAGACCGGACATATGCTATGCGGTGAACCAGGTTTCACAAACGATGGTTAAGCCTACCAAGCTCTTTTGGAAGGCAGGCAAGCATGTCCTGAGGTATCTCAAAGGCACATTTGAGTATGGCTTATGGTACAGACAGACGGATGAGGTGAAGTTGCATGGCTTCACGGATGCAGATTGGGCAAGCAGCCCAACGGACAGAAAGAGCACATCAGGAGGGTTTTTCAGTATCAGATCTACAGCAGTTTCCTTTTATAGCAGGCAACAAAGATCCATGGCACTCAGTTTAGTGGAAGCAGAATACATGGCAGCAAGTCAAGTTGCATGTGAGGCTATCTGGATGAGGAAGATCCTGGTCGGTTTGTTCAGTTAAAATTTAGATCCTACAGTGATACATTGTGATAATCAAAGTTGCATTAAACTCTCGATTAATCCTGTGTTTCATGATAGATCTAAACATATTGATATCTAGTATCATCATATCAGATATTGTGTGCAGTGGAAGATCATGTTGCTTCAGTACATTCCTACGGAAGATCAGGATATAGATATTCTGATGAAGGCGCTAGGCAGGAGCGAATTCGAATACCATAGAGGCAGGATCGGGGTGAAGGATAATCCCTATCTTGTTGAGAGGGAGTGTTGAGATTCAACAAGATGATGAGCTTAGTGAAAAGTAAACACCTTCACTAAGTGGGGCCCGCGGGCTATTTTTAGGTGTATGTCTATTTTTAGACATGGTGAGCATATTCTATAAGTTGCAGGATGCTATTTGTAGATGGTTGGTCAAATGTGAAAAATAGATGAAATTATGTTTTTAGAATATTAGGCAAAGTCTATTTATATATCATCGATCTAAAAATAGGTGCATGTCGATTATTATTAACCCTTAATAATAATCCAACAATAAATATCAACTTATTCTCTTGGAGCACTTTATTTCAGTGAACAGATTTGGAAAATCAGTGGGCTGAAGGAATTACCAAATTCCTAGGGTTTATTGGTGGCTCATGCATGGAGGACTTAGTTAGAACTGAAGTGGCAAAGTTATGACAAAGTTGGAAGAGTAGTTACATGAGTTGTTATTTAGTTTAACTCATTTAAGTGATTTAAACTCAATTGAGCTAGTTGTATCTAGTCTCACTGAAAGATACACTAGTGAGAGTTAAGTGAATAAATTAGTTAATTAAGTCACAACTAATAACTCACTAACAACTGAACAGAAACAACAGTTAACTATAGTGCATGTCAGTTCCAGTCGAGACCTAGTGGAGAGATAGGTCAAAGGGTGATATGGACTATCCGTTGTGACTATAGTGATGCATTCAATGCATCTGACACACATTGGAGTTGCCAATGAAGATTGTGCAGTCAAGGCAAGGCCAATTCAAATCCGTTCAGGGGTCTTCTTCAGCATGGATTGTGCAGTGGAGGCAAGCTATCAGGAGGCAAGAAATTGGTCCATAGAGATGCAAAATTCTGCATGACAGTGTGTAATGATTGTTGATTGTACTGAGAGCTTGATGTACTAATATTTGTATGAGATTATTATGTGATCTTACTGAGAGCATACAAGAGGTTGCTTTAGTTTAAGCTTTCCCGTTAAACAATTGTGTTATGTGCGATTGAATTTATTCACATGTGTTTGCAATTGAGTTTTAAATTTCCGCAAGTTTAACAGTGGAAGGATTCTGTATTTTGCAAGAAGATAAATATTGTGAGATCAGGAGGATCCGGTAATACATCAATATTAATAAATTTCTACAAACTATTCTGACCGTCCCTCCTCTTTTTCTTCTTCTTCTTCATCTGTTCTCATTTTCTACCACTTGTTCATTAATGTTTTCATCATTGTAAAAGATAAATGAATCAAGGTCTGTGTGGACAGAATAAAGAGGGGAGTTATCTGGCTTTTCTTTACTGTTGACCATGTATTTAATGTGAGTTTCCCTATATAATCTTCTTGGTTGACTAAAGATAGGTATGGTAGCATAAGTCATGTCCATTTGGAGGGTGCCTTGAATTTTAGCTCCCCATGAGCGCGAAAGGAGCATGCCATATTTGGGAGGAATGTCAGCCACTATAATATCCATTACGAGACTCTTGGTCGGTATTTGTGCTAGATTAACACAGAGATCTTTGATTAGGCCTAGACATTTAAATCTACAGGAATCAAAAGAGTATAAATCTTTGTATGGTCTCAAGGCCTAGTCTTTCCATTACTACCTTTGGCATGAGGTTATGTGAAGCTCCTGAGTCTAACATGGCATTATGAAGAATGTTATCATGGATATTCAAACTGACATAAAATGGAGGAACACCTCCCTCTTGAAATTTAACTTCTACTTCTGGTCCAAACAAAAGTTCAGGTCTGTCATCATTTAAATTTACAAAATCAACATTTTCTCCTATGTTTAGAGCTTTCAAAACTTGGGATCTATATACATATTGAGTAACCAATTTAGTAAGAGGTATGGAGATTTTTATCTTGGAAATTTCATTCTCAATACTGAAAGGTGTCTGTGTTTTTGAAAGGTTCAAATCAGTCTTATCAGACACTGTTTTTACAGCAATTTCAGCTTGTTGATTTTTATTTGGAGCCTCAATTAAAGCAGTTTTGTTAGGGCTACTAGCTGGATTTCTAGTGTTGCTTTGGTCACCACTATGTTTGTTGTTTTTGTTTTTACTTTTATCAGAAATTTCAGCCACTATGTTTGGATTTTCTGCTGTCTTTTTAGGAATATTTTCAGGGATATTCCTAGCAGAAATTCCAGATTTCTTTCTCTTGGGAGTATCTTGGGTTTTCTTGCTTCTGAGGTCATACTGTCTATGTACTTTCACGATGGAATTTTCAAAGCCTTGTTTATAGTCTTCGGATTCTAGGATTTCTTCTTCAAATTGAATTGGGTAAAACATGCCTTTCTCTTCCTTAGTGAGGAAAATAGTATCCTCATTATTGACTCCCATTAAATTGATATGACTTTCCTATGTTTATTCAATCACCCCCTCATCCTCATCAGCATAGTTTTCTTGAAAATGAGGCCTGATATGTTGGTTAGGTCCTCTTTGTCTTATTTGAGGGGGATTTCTCCTAAAGTTTTGGTTTTGGTTCTGGTTTAGATTCCTGTTTTGAGGAGCTGTTTGGTTTTCTCTAGGGGAAGCTCTCTCATTTATGTTTATTCTCTCCATCATCCTTTCCATGGTTCTAACTAAGTTATCAATATTAGTATCATATGATGAGGCCATAGGTTCTTCCTTGTATGTGACCCTCTTTTCAGTCCTCATTCTGGCCCTTTTGGCAATCAGATTGGCCTCTACACTTACTGCTCCCCTTTGCATGTCTTCTAATGTAAGGGGTTCTCTTTCTCTTAGTTGGTAAGCCATCTTTGGATCAAAACCATCTGGAAATTTTACTAGGGCTAAACCCTATGGAGATTTCATGTGAGGAGGAAGTGTGTTATATATGTTGTTGAACCTAGTGCAATAACCTTGAACACTTTCTCCTGCATTCCTTTTGAGGTTTTCATACTCTGAGAGGATTTGAAGAGGGTTTTTCTTTATTTCCCACTTATTTATGAATGCTTGATAAAGAGCAGGGAGGTCCTAGATGCTATTAGGGGCTAAGTTTTTGAACCATTTCTTGGCTTCTCCTCCTAAACTTTGGGCAAACATTCTCATTTTGATGGTCTCATCTTCTATTTCTTGGTAATCAAAATCATCATTCCTCTTATCGACATGTTGTTGAGCAGTTGTAGGATGAGTTCCATCAAAGTGTGGGATATTAGATTGGTAGTCTTGTGGTATAGGCAATAGAGATTGTGGTAACACTAGTGGGGCATACCAGGATGCCATGATTTGTGGTTGGGGAAACAAAGGAGGGTTAACAAGTGGAGGATTGACAAAAGGAGATAAATGGTTAAATGGAGGGAGGTGAACAATAGGTGTATGAATGGCGGTTGATGTTAGTACAACAGGATTCTACTGTAAGGTGGATGGGTCTGTTGTGGCCAGCAACAACCCCCCTTCTTATTTAATATTAGTAATAATACTAAATAAGTGGGGACCCTTAGTCAAAAAATCCAAAAAAAATTAAGTAGCATTTATTTCATTTCTCAAATAAAACTTACTATCATAACTTAGGGAAATTCATTTGAAAATATTTAAAATAAACCTAAGGTTATGATAGATCAAAACATAATCTTTCTTTGAAGAAAAATACCGCATCCATCGCAAAAAGTGGATATCCTTTGTAAAAGAAGAATCTTTTAAAATTGCAATTCCGCGATATTGCGATAGCGCGATCCCAAAGAACTATACATTAAAGTATTGATCGCAAACCGCATAATGCAGAAAAGTTATTTAATAAGTTATATTTTGTGAAATTGTGATTTCACGATTTTGTGATATTGCGATTTCGCGATGATATTAGACTGCGATTTGTGGATGTTGCGATTTGCGATGATTGCGATCCGCGATATTGCAATTTTGCGATATTGCTCAGCAAATCGCATTATCGCAGATTCTTTTAGCGCGTTGTCCAAAGTAAATATTTTCATAAATAAATATCCGTTATGCACTTTGATGTCAAAATTAATGAATGGATTGTTAATCATTGATGGAAAGGATTTTGTTTTTATTGAAAGGTTGTTTCACGTTTAAAATAATATTTTCCATCCGCCTTCAGCATTTAAAACTATCCCGTCACCTTTCTCATATCATTACTCTCACTTAATTCGTAACACCGCAGGCGCGAAGGAGCAGAAGAATATACAAAGCATTCACAGAGCATTATGGGTAAGAAAGAGAAAGTTCTGAGTGTTGAAAACAAAGAGATGGCTTCCTTATACGCAGACACTGCTTGCAACAAGGACGCCGGTATCACCACTTGGGAAGGGATGCATAATTTGCTCGAAGAATAAAATCCCAGGGTAATGGAAGTCGCGGCTACTGCAGGATCAAGTAATTCCTCTGAAGCGTCACTTACAGAATTGGCTTGTTCATTTCTGCACAAAATAGCAGCAAGACCAAGAATTCTTCCATATACAGATATGGTAAAATGGGTGTTGAATAACACCGATATTTCAGACAGGCAATTTAGAACTCCAAGACAAGAACTCATCGGGTCATTCACTAATAATTTGCTCGAAGAATAAAATCCCAGGGTAATGGAAGTCGCGGCTACTGCAGGATCAAGTAATTCCTCTGAAGCGTCACTTACAGAATTGGCTTGTTCATTTCTGCACAAAATAGCAGCAAGACCAAGAATTCTTCCATATACAGATATGGTAAAATGGGTGTTGAATAACACCGATATTTCAGACAGGCAATTTAGAACTCCAAGACAAGAACTCATCGGGTCATTCACTAGAGAAGATTTGAGGCTTATGTATCACTTACCGGAACCTCAGGCGACTTACAACAAACAATTTGTGGAGAAATTCGCCAAAAAAAATGCAAATTTGGCGGAATGCACCAAGGAATGGACCAAAAGAGAGGAACCATTGAAGAAAAACAAACACGGTATGTACAATACTGGTTCGCTCACCTCTCCATATTGTTTTGCTGCTGCTATGTTATGCAGGCTTTTTGGAAATCCTGACATAAATAACACTGTTACCGATGAAATAGGTAACCTGACCTCAAAACGGGAACTCTAGCCCAAAAACTCTCAAAAAACATGAAAAAACACCCCAAAAAAAAAAATGTGTCTTCAAGAACGCACTTGTTTTTTTTTTAAGGTCAAATTTCAACATTTTATAAAATTATGGTAAAAACAAAATTGTTTCTTGAAAAAATGATTGAAAAAACACCCCAAAAACAAAAAGTGTGTATTCCAGAACGCACATCGTTTTTTTTTAAGGTCAAATTTCAACATTTTATAAAATTATGGTAAAAACAAAATTGTTTCTTGAAAAAAGGATTGAAAAAACACCCTCAAAACAAAACAAGTTGATGCTGGAATAACAAAAAAAAAAATTTGTGTCATACTTTTGGCATTTTTTAAAATAGAAATAACATTTTTTAATTTTTAAAATTCTAACATTAAAAAAAAACCTAAAATTTAAGAAAATAAATAAATTTAAAAAATAAAAACATTTAAAAGCTTAAAATTTAAAAATATATGAAGATAAAAAAAATAAAAAAAAAACAAAATAAAAACTTTAACTCAAACATTAAAAAAAACCTAAAATTTAAGGAAAAAAAAATAAAACAATAAACAAAAAAAAATTAAGATTGAAATTTAAAAAAATATAGAAATTAAAAAATAAAAATAAAAGCAAAATAAAAATATTAAATTAAAAAAAAAAAAAAACAAGTTAAAAAAAGAAGGAAATTATAAAAAATAAAATATAGAAATTAAATTTAAAAAAGAAAAAGAAAATGCTTATTAAATTTTAAAAAAATAAAATAATTTAAAACAAAAAATTAAATTTAAGGAAATATATTAAATTTTAATAAATTTAAAAATTTAAAATAAAAATATTAAAAAAAAGAAAACATTATTTAAATTAAAAGTAAAAAAATGAAAAATTAATTAAAAATAAAAAATAAAAATAAAATACAATGAAAATATTAAATTTAAAACAATATATATTAGAAAAACAAATAAACTATAGAAAATAAATTAAATTTAAATTATATATATGAACTTGAATTAAAATATGTATATATATCAGATTTTATTAAATTCAAAAAATATATATATATATATTAAAATAACAAATTAAATTTAAAAACAAAAATATTAAATTTTAATAAATAAACAAATAAACAAATAAATTTGGAAAGAAAAAATAAATTTTAAATATAAAAGAAAAACAAAAATATTAAATTTTAATAAATAAACAAATAAACAAATAAATTTTGAAAGAAAAAATAAATTTTAAATATAAAAGAAAAAAAAAATCATTGTTAAAATAAAAACTTTAAAAATCAATTAAAAATGGAAAATTGAAAAAACTATAAAAATATAAAATAATATAAAATAAAAAACAAATTAAAAAACAAATTAATTTAAAAAAATTAAGTTTAATTTAAAAAAAAAAATCTAATTTTAAATACAGAATTTTAATTGAAATATAAAAATATAAAAATTTTATGTTATTAACAAAAAAAAAATTAATAAAGACGTAAAACATTTAAAAAACAATATTAAATTCAAATAAATTTAAAAAAAAATACAAAATTTATTAAATTCTATAAAATAATAAAGAAAATTTATGAAATTAAAAAAAAAAAAAAAATTCAATTAAATAAAAAAAAAAGAAGCAAACTTTAATAAAAATTACTACCAAAATAAATTTTAAAAAAAAATTAAAACAAAAAAATAATAAAATTTACAAAAAATAAAAACAAAATTGAAAAAAAAAAACAAAACAAATTATATTTTATATAAAAAAATTAAATTAAAAAAAGAAATAAATTTTTTGAAAAAAAAATTTAAAAAAATCAATTTAAAAAAAAAAAATAAAAAAAAAATAAACCAATTTAAAAAAAAAAAATTAAAAAATAAAATAAAATTGGAGCGGCGGTGGTGGTGCGCAGCCACCCGCCCGCCCACGGGCCGGCCACCGCCGCCGCCCGGGTGGGGAGGGCCGGGTGGCGCCGCCCCCACCACCACCGCCGCCGCCCCACCACCACCGCCGCTCCAATTTTTTTTTTAAATGGTTTTTTTTTTAATTTTTTTATTTTTTTTTTTTTAAATTGATTTTTTTTATTTTGATTTTTTTAAATTTTTTTTTTTTATTTCAATTTTTTTTTTTTTTTTAAATTTAATTTTTTTATTTAAAATATAATTTGTTTTGTTTTTATTTTGTTTTTATTTTTTTTAAATTTTATTATTTTAGTTTTTGTTGTTTTTTTTTTTTAATATATATGTATATTTTTTATTTGATTTGATTTTAATTTTTTTTTTTTAATTTTTAATATTTTTATCTTAATTTGATTTCTTTTAAATTTTTTTTAATTTCAAAAAATTTAAATTTTTTTTTATTCAATTTTTTTATCTTAAATTCAATTTGTTAAATTTTTTTTTAATTTTCTTTTATTTTCATATTTAATATTATAGATTACTTATTTTTTAAAATTTAAAATTTAAAATTTATTTATTAAACTTTTTAAATTTTAATTTAATTTAATTGTTTTTTTTTTAAATTTTTTTAGTTTATTTAGTTTTTCATTTTTAAAATCTATAAATTGTTTCATTAAAAAAAAAGCACTAAATTTATGTGTATTTGTTTTTTAATTATTTGCATGTGTTTTTTTTCATTATTATTATTATTATTATTATTATTATTATTTTATTTTTTATTTTTTAATTTGGTTTTTTTGTTAATTTTAAAATTTGTATTTTTTTTCTTATTATTATTAATTTTTTTAATTTAAATTTTTATTTTTTTTTTTTAATCTAAATTTTAATTTTGTAATTTTAATTATTTTAAATTTTTTTTTTTTAATTTTTAATATGGTTTTTTTTAATAAGTTTAAAAAAAATGTTTTTTATGTTTTTTTTTTAATTTTTTTGGTCAATTTTTTTTTTTTTCTTTAAATTATGTGTTTTTTTTTTCAAATTTTGTCATTTCCTTTGATATAATTTTCAAATATTTTTGTTTTTATTTATTTATTTTTGTTTAAATTTTTTATTTTTACGAGCTATTTTTGTTTTTTTTACATTTTTATTGGGTTTTTTTTATTGTTTTTATATATATTTTTTATCTAAGTTTTGTGTTTTATTACCAACATGAAAATCACCACTCTAAAAAAAAAGGGTTGATGCAGCATCAATACGTTTCAAAATTAGCATGAAAATCACCACTCTTAAAAAAAAAGTTGATGCAGCATCAATACGTTTCAAAATTAGCATGAAAATCACCACTCTAAAAAAAAAAACAGTTGATGCTGCATCAATACATTTCAAAATTAACATGAAATTTACTAACATTTTAAAACAAATATTCATACTTCATAAATAAAAATATTAGAGTGTCAAAAAAGTGCACAAAAAAAAAATGGTGATTCTGCATCACCAGTTTTCAAAATCGGGTGCTTTTTATGCTACCAAGAAAAAGTAGGTAACATTGCGGTTACCTATTTCATCGGTAACATTGTTAAATATGGTCTTGCCTGAATGGCTCCCTTTGTTGAATGTTGTTGTTAACGCCACAATTGCAAACTGGGCCAAAATCTTGGCTGATAATTTAGCCACTACTATTTTCAATTACCGGTCCAAACGGACTGTTTCTCAGAGGATTTATCCTCCTTTTTATCTATCTGCCTATGTTATGGATTCAATTTGTTTTGTTTCTAAATTCCCTTTGATGGGTTGGCAATGGACAATTCATGATCCCTTACATATTCATGTCTATCACAAAGAGTTGTGGGAATCAAAGTTTGTTCCTCATTTTTACAAAATTTGCCATGGCATAATGCTGCCTCTGTACATAATATTGTATAATAAGGATGCTCCAGGGTTATCCCCGGAAGCAAAAGTCGACATTCTCCCTGTCGCAAGATGGTTTGGAGAAGAGTTGTTTACTTATGTGAGGGTTTTTGGAAGTTCTGCTTCCCCCCATGTTTTACCCCTGTATGTTCCGGATAAACTTGTTGCTCGGGAGATTGCTTATCAAACCTGTGGTGAAGGAGGTTTGACAAAGGAATTAAAGGAAAAGAAGAAGGGAATTTGGCCACAATTTCCCGTAGCCTGTGGAGCATTTTCATTGTTTGATGTTGGTCATGCATTCAAAGAGGTAAGCAATATTACATGCTTACAACTGTTCAAGTTTTCGAGAAGGTTATTTGATCCAATTGATGTTAAAAATTTCACCACTGCAATCAAAGTAAGAGTGAAATTTGTCAAAAACTTATCCTCAAAACATGCACTTCTGTACCCTCAGAGGAGGTTTTGATAAATGAATGGAACGAGATTTATTGATATCTGTGTCTAATATCTGTTACTGATGTTGCATTTCTGTACTCTTGATAGATGTTGGATTAAGAAAGAGATAAATCATTATTGCTTCTAGCTCATGAGTAGAACCAGTTATAAATGGTACTTTTATCTCTTAACTGTTTTTGTTTCTGTGTTAAAAGTGATATTTATGTTTAGTTGTTTATATATTAATGTTTGAATATTTGAGTTATCATTTGGCATTTTTGTACGGTGATAATTATTTATTTGTGCTTGATATATGAATAGCTTAATATGCGATATGTTTTCCACAACTGTTTCATCTAACTTTTTATATGAAATAGTTTATCTTTATTGAATTCTTTTCTCATAATAATTGAATGATATTTATTATCAATTGTTATCTGAAATCCTTTTAGATCGCATATATTGAAAGATTACATCCTGGGTTAGTTTAGAATTAGATATTTCTTAGAATACAGTTTGCATATGAATAGATTAGAAATAGATTAAAAGCATTTTACTTAGGAATTTTAGAAAAGAAATATCAAATCTCAAACACACACACACATATTGGGAAACTGGTCCCATTATCCTCAGTCGGACCCATTACACCAAACGGAAAAGGAGTTGCTAACCAAGGTCTGGACCGGGTGGGTATCCCCCTTGTTGTAGACCCGATTTTCGGGGCTTCAACATATTTGGCGCTAGAAGGAGGGCTACGAACTATGAATGGCAAGTGAATCTAAATCTAAATACCATTCTAAGAGTAAATCACCCTCACCATCTTCCCCGACTTCTTCATCATACTTAGAAATTTTAAATCTAGAACCAAAAGTCGAAAGAAGAACAGACACTGCCACAAACCCTGACTTTTCAAAAGAATTTGCTATTGAACCTCCTGAATTCGAATCTCTGATTCATAAACTTCAGCGATTTTCAATATCACCTCAAAGGTCTGATAAATCTCAAGGCAGTGTGACTTCGCAATATAATCCTGCTCATCCTCTCACTAGATTACAGAGTGAAAAGCTTGGCATTCAACCAACTGAGTTACCTCTACCTACAAGAAAAAGAACTAGGAAATCACCCAAAGGGTCTGATAGTGAGACTCTTTCATCATCATCATCCATCTCAAACACTTCATCGCGAAGTCAACCACCCACTCCTCCACTCCAGACTACTGTCCATCAGTCCACTCAATCTTCCACATCTCCTTCTTGTTAGGACCTCACAATGTACCATTTTTACCATACATTTTGACACCACTTTACTCTTTATAGCTATATTTAAAAAGGTTACATTATCATTTTCATCCATTTTATCCAAAGGTATATGAAATCCTTCTCTTTACTATATATTTAATCTATTTTACATATAATTCCACATTACTCTTATATTTCATCATTAATCGAAGGTAGATAGTTGCTAACACAAGTCTAAAAGATCGCAGATAATTTATGATAAGGAACGTGTTGTTGCTTAAACAATCGGCCGTTGCTGAAACAGTCAAAATCTGTTGCTAAAACAATCAGCGGGCACGTAAATTCCGTCACTACTCATGATTTGTGATTTTGAAAGAGTATTTCAAGAACGATGGCAACAAGACGAAGACAAGCAAGGAAAGTTGTTACACGGATTGTTCTGAAGCCAATATTTTTGTATCTGTTGTAACAATATTCTGCTATGGAAGAATAGAAAGACCCTGTTTTAAGATAGAAGAATAGATTTGGACAAAAATAGGATTTCTCTTATGTAACTGTAATAGATTTCTCCTCTTTAAAAAGAGGAGACATCATCATTAGAAGGAGAGTTAGAGACTGCAGGAGAGACATTATTTTTGAGTGGAAAGGAGCAAGACTCCATTGTAATGTATCATTCCTTTTTGATAGATGAATAAAGGTTTCTTTTGAGCGTTTCAATTTAACTCTTTCCTCTGGGGAATCTTGTGAGAAGGAAAGGGCCCGCCTTCATCACAAGATTCACCCGATTTCTCCTGTAGTTTGTGAAACTTCTTTATGTTATTTGCACCTTAATTTAACTCTGTTTGTTGAAGAATCGTTTACACAGTTCTATAGTTCTTTAAGCACTTTTTTTTCTTTAACACTACATTAGTTCTATATCATTCATTCCTAAAGAAGCCAAGAGATATTTTTTTCTGTTATTTGTTTGAATGTATGATTGATACCGGGAAACAGGTGCTGAAGATTCCTGTTTGGAGGAATAGGGTCCTGTTCCCCGTAGGTTGATTCTCTTTTTCTGCAGTGTGATTAGTATCAGGAAACAGGTGCTGAAGGTTCCTGTTCATGGGAATAGGGTCCTGTTTTCCTTAGATTGATATTTTTCTATAGTGTGATTAGTATCAGGCAACAGGTGCTGAAGATTCCTGTTTGGAGGAATAGGGTCCTGTTCCCTGTTATGGTTGATTGATTTCCTTTCCTGCAGGGTGATTTCCTTTCATTATCTTTTCCTAGAATTCTTTTAATGAAAGACTGCAATAGAGGAATTTCTTCTGCTGTAACACAAGTAGGCTTCAGCTTTGTTAAAGCGGGGTGTGAATAGTTAGATTTGTATGATTGATAATTGTGTGACTTCTACTACAACATTTCCTTGCTTTTGGAATTGAGCATATCCAGTGCGTGATCGTCTTTGGAATAAACAGACCTTCCCGGGTTGACAATTTATGTAGTGTTTGAATTGTTAGAACAATTAAAGTGACCAACATTTTGGCGTCGTTGCCGGGGAAGGCAATTATAGATTTCAAAAGCATTGATATTTTCTTTCTAGATGTGCAGATTGTATGAGAGGACGCGGAACCCAGAAGAAAACTAACCCTACAGGTGGCAAGGGCAAAGGAAGGGGAGGAAGAAAGACTTTTATTGACGAAATTGTATCAAAGGCTTAATCATCACAGAGATTAAGTTCTCGAAGACCAAAACCTCAGTGCTCCCCTCAATCAGACTACAAAACAGAAGAAGTTGTGAGCCCTGAAAACGTAGAGGAACCAGTGACGGATATTAAAGAACCAGTAGCCAGTGCTGGATAATCAGAAGAAAGTGCTAGCAAATCAGTAGAGAACATTGAGGAACTAATAGAGAGTATTGGACGACTAGTGGAAAACATTGAGGAGCCAGTAGAAGATTTTTAGGATCGATCAAGTGCAGTAGGAGAACAGCCAATGGAAGGAAACAACGAAGAATTCTTTGGTGGAGGACGTGTAGATCCTGAAGGAGAAGGAAGGGATGAAAATTCTCTCTCTACCTTGGGATTTCCTATGAGTGATATCCCTAGAGGAACAACTCCTATGAAGAATATTCCATTGTCAGCTTTACCCAACTTCCATGGTTTATCCTCTGAAGATCCGGATGAATTTCTTTTTGAATTTGATATATTATGCAGAAGTTATGATTATGTTACTAATGCTCAGAAGCTGAAACTATTTCCAGCAACATTAAAAGGAAATGCTTTAAGATGGTTCATGAGCCTTGGAAGTCAGGTAATCACAACATGAGAACAGATGAAACAGAAATTTCTGCTTAAATATCAAGACTATTGTCAGACAAGAGAAAAGAGGGAGGAACTATTCAACATGGCACAAACGTTGGACGAGAATCTGGAGGACTATGTGGAAAGACTGCAGTATAATCTGCAGAGATCTGATCATCCGAATGTAAGTAAAGAAATTTGTAAAACAATATTACTTAGAGGATTAAGGGATGATTGTTTAGACATGTTAAACATGCTTGGCAAGGGAGATATATCTAAAGAATCATATGATGAGATTTTTGAACTCTGTAAAAGATGTTCAAGAGGAGCTGCAAGGAACAGAGCAAGTAACAGAGATCCCACCTATTCAAGAGTTCAGAAATCAGCCAGTGGGGGAGCAACAAGAGCTGAAATAGGTAATTTACTTGAAGAATTTAAAACTAAGATGTTAAGTTATTTTGCTTCACAAATTGACACCTTGCAGGTTAAAAAGAAGCAGGCTGAAGCAGAAGCATCTCTGGTTGTCTTTTGCCCTAAATGCAGAGACAAACATCCACTAAGGGAATGCCCATTGGATAAAATACCAATCTGCACCCTTTGTGAGAAAGATCATGAAACACAACAATGTCCCTCTCTACCGGGAATAAAGGTAGCACTGCAGCCAACGGAAGAAGAAGCTGAAGCAGTTTACCTGCTAACACAAGAAGACAATGGCAACCAAAAGGACAAGGTATGAATTCTAGTATGCCATTTAATCGTTGTAATAATTATTCTGCTTTCAGTCAGACAAATTACCCTCCCTTTAATCAAATGCAATACCCACCCTTTAATCAAATGAACTACCCACCCATACAACAAACAAACCCTCCCTTTGTTGATCCTGCAATGTGGACTCCTTGGCCCCCACAACAGCCATCTTCTTTTAATCCATGGAATTCAAATTGGAGAAGCCAACAACTTCCGTATCCAAATCAATTTCCTCAATTTCAACAACCACTTCCTCTACCATCAAATGCTCCACCAAATAATCAAATGAGACCCCAACTACCTGTACAACCAAAACCTAACCCCAATAATAAAGTTGTGCTAGTCATTGATATTTAGAATCAGCCTACATTTCCTACAATGCAATGTAATGATATTCAATTGAGATCTGGAAAAATAGTAGAACCCATCATTGATGATATAACCTCTTCTGATTCTGATAAAGAAGAAACTGAGAAACATAAAAAAGCACAACCACCCTCTAACAAGGGTATTGAAATAACAGAGCCACCATTCCCCGAGCGTTTAGTTTTGACTAAAACGCCTGAAACACCTGCTTTTAATCTTTTAGGGGAATTGCAAAACTTGTATGTTAAAATTCCACTTTTACAGGCACTAAAAGATGTACCAATTTATGCCAGAACCATAAGGGACATTTGTGTTAAGAAACCTGGTAGGAAGATTAAAGACCCCCTTACAGTTCATGTTATGGGTGATTTATCTGCATTAATGTCTGGAAAAACCCCTCCTGTGAAATATGGTGACCCCGGCCATCCTACTGTGACAGTTCAAATTGGTAAAACAATAATTTCTCAAGTTCTGGTAGATCTAGGTGCTGCAATAAACATTATGACTCTTGAAACTTCACAATTGTTACAGTTGAATAACACAATTAGAGATACACCAACCATCCTAGAGTTAGCTGACCGTTCTACAATTAAACCAGAAGGAGTTGTTAAAGATCTAGTTATCTCGGTTGAATCCTGGAATTACCCAGCTGATTTTGTGGTATTACAAACTAAAAAAAAGCTGGGGGGACACCCTTTAATTCTAGGGAGGCCATGGCTGGCCACAATCGATGCCTTTATCAACTGCAAATCTGGTTCAATGACAATTTCTAATGGTTATGAAACTAAACAGCTTACTCTTTATTTATCCTCATGCTACACCCATAATTAATAATGAAAATTCTGTGTGGATGGCTTATGATGATAATGCTATTAAGCCCATTTTAACTATCGGACAAGCCTTAACTCTTAAAGACAATACAGAGGATGAAATAATTAATAATTTTATTTGCGAACCTTCTTCTGTAATTGCTGAAACACACAATCAATTGACTGCACTTTTTGAAACGGATACCCAGGAAAAGATTGAATCTGAAGATTTATCTCAGACATTAACCACTATCTCATCTAAAAGCATAACAGTGGAAATCGAACCTGGCAAGACATTAAATATAAATCCTGATCTAACAGTTGCTGAAACACAGCAGTTAATGAAGTTATTACTTGAAAATAAGGAAGCATTCGCGTGGGATTACACAGATATGAAGGGAATCTCTTCTGAACTATGTACTCACCGAATTTATATTAAAGAAGGGTGTCGACCAATCTGTCAACCCCAAAGACGAATGAACCCTAATTTAAGAGAGATTGTTAAAGAAGAACTTCAGAAATTGCTTAATGTAGGATTTGTATACCCCATATCTGACAGTGAATGGGTTTCTCCATTGGTAATAGTCCCTAAGAAAAACGGGAAATGGAGAGTGGGTGTTGATTACAGAGCCTTAAACAAAGCTACTCAAAAGGATCACTTTCCTTTACCTTTCATTGATCAAGTGTTGGATAGTCTGTCAGGAAAGAAATTCTTTTCTTTTCTAGATGGATTCAGTGGGTATAACCAAATTAGAATTGCACCACAAGACCAAGACAAGACCACTTTTACTAGTCCTTGGGGAACTTTTTCTTATAGAGTTCTTCCATTTTGACTATGTAATGCACCAGCAACTTTTCAGAGGGCTGTTATAGGAATCTTTTCTGATATGCTGAATGACTCTATGGAAATATTTATGGATGATTTTAATCCTTATGGTGTGTCTTTTGAAGATGCATTACAAAATCTTGAGAAGGTACTTAAACGTTGTATACAAGCTCACCTCTCCCTAAGTACTGAAAAATGTCATATGATGATGAGTGAAGGAGTAGTGCTTGGACATTTTATTTCATCTCAAGGCATTCAGGTAGACCCATCCAAAATATAGGTCATTCAAAATCTTCCTGTTCCTAAAACACAAACTGATGTGAGAATTTTTCTAGGACATGCTGGATAATACAGAAGATTTATTAAATATTTTTCTAAGATAGCTTCTCCATTATTTGTGTTGCTTATGAAAAATGATGAATTCAAGTGGACTAATCTTTGTCAGAAATCCTTTGTAGAACTCAAGCATCAGTTATCTATTGCTCCTATTTTGAGAGGACCTGATTGGGCCCTCCCCTTTCATATATCTTCTGATGCTTCAGACACTGCAATTGGAGCTGTCCCAGGACAAGAGGAAAATAATCTTCCTTATGCTATCTATTTTATCAGTAAGAACATGACCCCTGCTGAGCTTAATTATACAGTTACCGAAAAGGATTTTCTTGCAGTAATTTATGCCATTAATAAATTTCTACATTACATCACTGGTTATTATATTTTTGTCCACACTGATCACTCGGCTATTAAGTATTTAATGAACAAATCTGTCACAAATGCTCGAGTTACCAGATGGTTATTGTTACTGTAGGAGTTTGATATTACAATTGTAGATCGGCCTGGTAAAGAAAATGTTGTGGCTGATTTCCTTTCACGGTTAAAAACTGATAATAGTATTCCAGTAGATGATTCCTTTCCTGATGAGTATTTATTTGCAGTCTCTACTCACTCTCCGTGGTATGCAGACATTGCCAACTATTTGGTTGCAGGAAAATTACCATCACACCTATCATACAAGGAAAAGAGAAGAATTGTTCAACAAAGTGCCATGTATAGCTGGATAAGTGGGTGTCTTTTCTACACAGGGCTTGATCAGGAAATCCGAAGATGCATTAGGGAGGATGAAGTGTACGACATACTAAAATCTTGTCATGATGGCCCCTGCTGAGGGCATTTTGCTTATAAAAGAACAGCACAAAAAACTTTGAGGATGGGTTACTATTGGCCCTCATTGTTTAAGGATGCAAAGAAATATGTGCGGGCTTGTGACAGCTGTCAGCGAATGGGTCAACCCAATCATAGAGATCAAATGCCATTAAACCCCCAGGTAGTACCCGAACCATTTGAAAGATGGGCCTTGGATTTCATAGGACCCATTAATCCTCCATACAATCAAAGAACTTATATATTAGTCTCTACAGACTATATGACTAAATGGGTGGAGGCCAAAGCACTTATTAAAGCCAATGAAGAAGTTGTCCTAGCTTTCTTATTTGAAGAGATCTTCACTAGATTTGGAATTCCTAGAGAGCTAGTTATAGATGGAGGACCTCCATTCAATTCTCATGGTTTTAAATCTACCCTTCAGAAATATCATATTCATCATAGAATGACTACACCATACCATCCCTAGGCCAATGGGCAGGTGGAAAGCACAAATAAAGTATTAGAAGCCATTCTAACTAAAACAGTGAAGGATAACCGGAAGGATTGGTCTCAAAGGCTCCCTGAAGCACTATGGGCTTATAGAACTACCTGGAGAAATACTACAGGATTTTCTCCCTATGAATTGGTTTATGGTAAAAATGTTGTTTTTCCTGTGGAATTTGAAATTAAAACTTTAAGAACTTCTTTAGCTGTTAACCTTGATTTGACTGATGTGCAGACAACTAGGTTGAAGCAGCTTCTTGAATTGGATGAAAAGAGATTAGATGTCATTCATCAAACAACCATGATTCAACAACAAAGAATGAAGTGGCATGATAAAATCATTAAACACAAGTAGTTCCAAAAAGGTAATTGGGCCTTATTGTATGACTCTCGGTTTGAAAAATTTCAGGGTAAGTTACGAACAAGATGGCTTGGACCTTATGAAGTAGATGTTGTTTTTCCTAATGGAACAATAATACTTTTAACAATTGATGATTCTAAAACACCTCTACTAGTAAATGGTCATAGGCTTCGTTTGTACCAGCGTCTTGTTTCTAAAGAAGATTTCAAGGCTGCTTGCATGACTGATACACATTATCTTTTTCTAGGGAAGTCCTCTGCTCCTCACAGCATTTAATTTTCTGCACTATATTTCTAGCATTAGATTAGATTTAAAACTAATAATCCCTGTCAAGGGTTGGCATGTTACAATTGTATTTTGCAGAATAAGGGAGAACTCACTAAGGATAACAGTTTCATCACAAGAAGATCTGAAGCTTCAATCACAGAAGCTTTGTTCCCTTCATTTCACTTCATTTCCCAGCAATGCCCGTTTTATCACTTATCCCATTACTCCATCTTTCCCTTTTTCCATTTTTCCTATCTCTACCCACTCCTGAAACATCATCTTTCAGCCATCATTTCTCATTCCCTACTACTGAAATTATCCCTCAGCAAGTACTTCTCCCAGTTTTCTTAATTCCAGATCATTACATTCCATTTTCTTTATTTTTCCATTGCTGAAACACCACTTTCAGCAACATGTCATTCATTTTTCCATTGCTGAAACACCACTTTCAGCAACCTGTCATTTATCTTTTCATTGCTAAAACACCATTCCTTTCCTCTGCTACACAAGTTTTCCAGTACCCCACTCTTATTCTTCAGATCCCTTGGGTGAATATTATCCAGTATTGAGCAGATCCTGATATGCTCCTGTTTCTACATTTCAGAGAAATTTAAAGATTCTTCCATCAGTATCAAGCCATTATGAAGCACTCTATACTTCGAATTATAAAAACAAAGGTAAAAATATAAGGTATGCGGATTTTTTATGTAATACAGTTAAATAGTAGTTTAAAGAGAGGATCTCGCCCATTATGATTACAATCCCCGCACACTTAAACATCATTTCATCACACGTAAGGGGGGAATTTCGAAAATTAAAATCATCATTCCACACTATCCAATCCACCGTCACTCTTCATATCCATTATTTCCACCGTCATTGATACTCCATATCCTCAGTCGCAACGATTAGCTTGATCAAGCCTGTGTTTCTGTTCTCTGCGCCTCTGCATTTGACTCAAGTTAGTAGCTATGGGAGGCTCGGCTATCAGACATGAGCCTGGCTCGATAACTCTTCTCGAATTATTTCTGGAGGCTTACCAAATTTTTCAACAGGCAGGTTGGATTACATATTTCGAAAGGCTAGGAGAATTTGATCCTCGGCAAGTTTTAGAGTTTGCACAGAATTTTCAGGAAGATCACTCCATAGTCCAAGGGGTCTGAATTTCGGTCACAGAGGAAGATATAGCACAAGTCTCAGGGTTGCCGGTCACAGGTGCTCGTTGGTTTAGTAGGAAACAAGTCATTTTAAACGCACAACAGGACTTCCTTCTTCCAGAGGAACAGGTTGAGATTAAAGGTCACGGCATAAGTCTGCATTCATTACCTCACCCATGGCCAACAGTAGCTAAATTCATCAAGCACTATTTCACTTGCAAGAGGCGTTACCAGGTAGTTTATCAACACGACTTTGTTTTAATGAGTCATTTGCGGCATGTTCGATTAGTCAACATTCCTTATTATCTTCTTGGATGTATTAAAAACATGTCATATTACTGTAGACGGGTAAGATTCCCATCACTGTCCCTTACCCATCATCGCTTATGTCAATTATTAATTCAGAGGGGTTTCGCTCAGCAAAACCCCCCTCTAAATAACCCACCCCTACTTCTACAACAAGCCCCTGAAATTCCCCAAGAAGCCGAAATTCCCCAAGAAACCCCCGAAAGCTCTTATGAACGGCAACTGGAAGATATCCCTGATCCTCCATTGATTCCATATTTAGAACCAGTTGATCCACCCCCAAGTTCATCCCATTTAGTAGAGTCACCCCATCCCACTGTTCACATCTCTAGCGATGACTCTCAAGCTGAAACCCTCCCATCACCCCCTACTCATAAAAGGAAGAGACGAACTGCAACAGTCTCTATCTCAAAAAGGAAAACAAGGGCCGCATCCCAAGCTGCCACCTCTTCCGATAGCTCTTCCCCTAGAAAATAATCTTCTCATAAAAAGAAAAGGAAAGTCATTGATTTTTCTGCTTTCCTACCTAGGAGAAAAATGAAAACGACTGTTGAATCTGAAGTCACTCCCATTTCCCCTGACCCCGCAGCTATCTTGTTAAAACTTCAATCCTCATCACCATTCCAAATTCCCGAATCATTACCCGTCTCGTCATGTGGCACTGCTCCACAAGAACCATATGCCCAGGGTAATATGACATCTACTCAAACAGTAACTGCTCCACAAGAACCAGTTACTCACTCAGTAGCTGAAACACAAGAACCAGCTGCTGAAGTGCAAAAATCAAACACCAAGCATGATAATATAAGGAAACTAGTTGTAGCTGAAACACAAGAACTAGCTACAGCTGTGGATTAGCAATCAACTCCAGCAAAAGCAACCAACACACAGGGTTCACTCACCATGGCATCGTTATTGGAGGAAAATGAATTTTTAAAGTCAGAATTAGAGGCCTATAAAAAAGAGTTGGTAATGGCAAGGGAAGCCTTTGATAAAGAATTAAATCTCTACATGTTGGCACATACAGCATCAGTACAAAATAATGACCCATGTAAATAATACATGTGCCATGAATGTGGAAACATTTACCAACAGGCCGAATACAAAATAGTCAAAGTCCCAGTGCCTAAGGCATCCACATCAGTTGCAGTCAAAGAAGAACGCCCTACTGCCACACAAGAACCAGTAGGGCCCTCAAAAAGTCTGGAAAAAGAAACCAAGCCACAGATATCCTGCCCTACATTAGTTAACTCAGCTACTCAGACTATGCCTCAACCCAGTACTTATAATTCCGGGACACAGACTCCACCATGGAAAGAATTGGAAATAATGAATAAGTGGAAGAAGCAGTATGCTGTTGATCAAGATAAAATGTTACAACAGCAGAAGTTGGCATGGCAGAATCAGATGTATGCCAACTGGGATAATTGGGAGCAGACACTTCAGCAGCTTAAGGATTCCAAGAAAGAAATCAAGGAGTTAAAAGACAAACTGGTCCTGATGTTTTCATTAGTACAAAATTTTTTAGCCACCAGGAAACCTTCCTTGAATTATTCTCTGTTCCTTTCTGAATGCCTTGTTTATTTTCAATTGAAAGAAATTAAGGATGGGAGACCTCATGAGTTGCTCACAGCCGAACAATTTGTCAAAACATTTGCTGAGGCCCCCGCTAGTGATCAACATTTGTTATGTGAACTTTATCTTCATAATGAGGCTATGCCTGACAATAGAGAGGTCAACCTGAATCCAATTGTTGGTGATATACAAATTAGGGCATTTGTTTCATTTCTTGCTAATCAAATCACATGGAAAACTGCTTTTATCGCAAGTAGGCATAATGAGGATAATCGCCTCCTTTGGATAAGATCGGAACCTTCAAATCCGGCCATTTTTGTAGCAGAATATCATCGATTTTTGCAGAAGCCAGGAATGCGCAGCTACATACATCAATTGCAAGCCTCAATACTCCTAAAGTGTCATCAGTTAATCAGAGTCAAAGAGACTACTGCCTTGAAGGCCAACACCATGTTCTGGCAACAATCATGTAAGGAAAGACAAGAGTATAATCCTTTTAGCCCTGATAATCTTCAAACTGCACTATCCAGGGTACCAAACTATATCAGATGCATTCACCAATGTGCCGAGAATTGGATTGGTTATCATTTTCACTTCCCTGTCTTATGGATGCCGGCAGAACGATATCAGCCTCATTACAAATTGGCTAACAGGGACGAGGCAGTAGCATGGCAGAAATTGCAGAATAACCAAGGATTCAGATCTTCGACAGAAGCCACCTTCCATAGTTATTGCTTGAGTAACTTGCATGCAAAGAGTCAGTACTCAGACTCTGACTCTGACTAAAAGTTGCCTGAGGACATGCAACCCTTTCAGCTGGGGGGGATGTTGGGACCTCACAATGTACCATTTTTACCATACATTTTGACACCACTTTACTCTTTATAGCTATATTTAAAAAGGTTACATTATCATTTTCATCCATTTTATCCAAAGGTATATGAAATCCTTCTCTTTACTATATATTTAATTTGTTTTACATATAATTCCACATTACTCTTATATTTCATCATTAATCGAAGGTAGATAGTTTCTAACACAAGTCTAAAAGATCGCAGATAATTTATGATAAGGAACGTGCTGTTGCTGAAACAATCGGCCGTTGCTGAAACAGTCGACTCCGTTGCTGAAACAGTCAAAATCTGTTGCTGAAACAATCAGCGGGCACGTAAATTCCGTCACTACTCATGATTTGCAATTTTGAAAGAGTATTTCAGGAACGATGGCAACAAGACGAAGACAAGCAAGGAAAGTTGTTACACGGATTGTTCTGAAGCCATTATTTTTGTATATGTTGTAACAATATTCTGCTATGAAAGAATAGAAAGACCCTGTTTTAAGATAGAAGAATAGATTTGGATAAAAATAGGATTTCTCTGTTGTAACTCTAATAGATGTCTCCTCTTTAAAAAGAGGAGACATCATCATTAGAAGGGGAGTTAGAGACTGCAGGAGAGACATTATTTTTGAGTGGAAAGGAGCAAGACTCCATTATAATGTATCATTCCTTTTTGACAGATGAATAAAGGTTTCTTTTGAGCGTTTCAATTTAACTCTTTCCTCTGGGGAATCTTGTGAGAAGGAAAGGGCCCGCCTTCATCACAAGATTCACCCGATTGCTCCTGTAGTTTGTTAAACTTATTTATGTTATTTGCACCTTAATTTAACTCTGTTTGCTGAAGAATCGTTTACACAGTTCTGTAGTTCTTTAAGCACTCTGTTTTCTTTAACACTACATTAATTCTGTAGCATTCATTCCTAAAGAAGCCAAGAGATCTTTTTTTCCGTTATTTGTTTGAATGTATGATTGATACTGGGAAACAGGTGCTGAAGATTCCTATTTGGAGGAATAGGGTCCTGTTCCCCGTAGGTTGATTCTCTTTTTCTGCAGTGTGATTAGTATCAGGAAACAGGTGCTGAAGGTTGCTGTTCATGGGAATAGGGTCCTGTTTTCCTTGGATTGATCTTTTTCTACAGTGTGATTAGTATCAGGCAACAGGTGCTGAAGATTCCTGTTTGGAGGAATAGGGTCCTGTTCCCTGTTATGGTTGATTGATTTCCTTTCCTGCAAGGTGATTTCCTTTCATTATCTTTTCCTAGAATTCTTTTAATGAAAGACTACAATAGAGGAATTTCTTCTGCTGTAACACAAGTAGGCTTCATCTTTGTTAAAGCGGGGTGTGAATAGTTAGATTTGTATGATTGATAATTGTGTGACTTCTACTACAACATTTCCTTGCTTCTGGAATTGAGCATATCCAGTGCGTGATTGTCTTTGGAATAAACAGACCTTCCCGGGTTAACAATTTATGTGGTGCTTGAATTGTTAGAACAATTAAAGCGACCAACACTTCTCAAATCATAATATCTTCATCTTCACAGTCACAAATATTATCATTTGCACTTTCATCTGTTAGTAGTTCAGTGATGGCCCAAATTCCATGGAATAATCCAGGGGTAGTCTTAATGCCTACACCCTTGAGTCAAATACCTGCCCATCCTGAAAAATGGCTGCCTAAGTTTAATCATGAAGCAGGCACACTAGCAGAAGAACACATCAACGACTTTATGTTATCCATAAATCTCAATGGAGTTGTTAATGAAGATGTTGTTGTCCAACTTTTTCCCTATACCCTACAAGGAGCCGCTAGATCATGGTATTTCTCATTACCATCTGGATCTATTACTACTTGGGATATCTTTCAAGATCAATTTTTGAATAAATTTGGTGATGACAGGTCTACAGCAACATTGATCAATGATTTGTCTAATCTTAGAGCTGATTCAAAAGAACTTGTCAAGGATTTCAATTCTCGTTTCAATAAATTGTTAAACAAAATTCCTACTGCTTCCAAGCCTAGCGAAGAAGTGCGAAGTGAATGGTACATTTCTGCTTTGCCATCAAACATAGCAATCTTTGTTGATAGGGCTAATAAAACAACTTTAGAAGACAATATGAAGGAAGCAATAGCAGTAGAGAAACGAATCATTGCTTTAGAAAAGAAAAATGCAATAGAAGAACGGAAATCCAAGAAGGTCACTTTTAAGGAAGATCCCAAGAAAAAACAACCAAAAGATCCATTTGATTTAGAAGGATTGTAGAAAGTTTTGAAAACCATGTCCAATGAAATGGTTGATATAAAGAAACAAGTAGCAGAAACATCTTCTAAAAAGTCTTTCAAGCCTTTTAGAAGAAATCCTTCAACTGATTCAAAACCACCAAATGCTATTACAAATGCTGAATCAGAAGAAGAAGAAGAAGAGACTCTTACTGAAGAAACTACTGATGAAGAAGAGGTGGTAGAAGTACAAGGTATGTGGGATTTCATCCTCCCAGATGAGGAAGATCAAGAAGCATCCCCGGTTAGCACTAGAAGTAGAAATCAACTTGATCCTCCTCAAACTACTCCTAAACCAAAGAGTTCAAGCTCATTGGCTAAGGATAAAGTTGCACCCAAGAAAACAACATCCAAAGCAATTCAAACTAGCCCAGTCCAAACAGATTCATCAATTCCATCAAGAACATTGATTTTTCTGGATGAAATGGAATATAACATTATAGAAGATATGAAGAAGACTAGGGCTAACATCACTTTTTATGAATTGAGCAAGTTAAAACACCAGCAAAAAGTACTTTTGAAAGAATTACATGTTGTACCAGAAAAACCTTTGCCTGACCCTATAATTTCTCAAGCTTCTAATGACATGGGAAGACCTCCAACTAATTCAATCAGTAAAGTTGATCTTGAAAATATCGCTTTAATTGGAGGAAGGTCCAGATCTCATACTCCTCCATTTCTTCTTACTTATGAAGTTTTTAATAAAAATTTGCATAATTGTTTAGTGGATTCTAGAGCTTCATCTAATATTCTACCAAAATCAGTATGTGCAAAATTGAACGTTCAACCACAAAAATCTGTTGTGCGCATAGTACAGTTAGATCGATCGCAAGTCGAAGTGATTGGCGAATTAAATCAGGTTACCATAAGGCTATCATCAAATCCTAAGGTATGTCAAGTCATTGATATTTTAGTTGTAGATATTCCAGAATTTTATGGCTTAATTCTTAGCGGAGATTGGTTAGAAAAACTTCATGGATACTTTGCAACCGATTGGTCGCACATGTGGCTTCCTTACAATGGAAAACCAAATCAGATAAAGGTTGAACGAGAAAAGCATCAGAAATACATAGTAACAGAATTGGAAGGAGAGAATGAACCAGTTGCGTACAACAGTAATATCATTGGCAATTACTCAGTTGATTCTTTCTTAGGAAATTTCAATGCTCATACTTCACCTTATTTAGAACATTCTGTTTTATCTCAAATAGAAATTTTTTCTCAAACAGACAGTTCTAAATGTATTAATTTTGTAGATACTCCTATAAATAAATCTTTATTTTGGAAATTATTTTTTTATGGTTCTAAGTCTAATGAAGGAGCAGGAGCAGGATGTGTGTTGGTTAGTCCAGAGGGAAACAAAATTATGCTAACCTGCAGACTTGAGTTTGAATGTACTAATAATACCGCAGAATACGAGGCTTTAATCCAAGGGTTATATAAAGCAATCGGATTGGATATCAAATATCTGCAATTTTTCAGAGATTAAGAAATTGTAATCAAACAGGTACACAATACTATACATTGTTTATCAGGTCATTTAAAGCATTATCAATCTTTAGTTCAAGATCTGACTGAACATTTTATAGCATTCAATATTTCACCAATTCCTAGAATCCAGAATGCTAGTGCAGACCTATTAGCCAATGTAGCCTCTAAGCTTATTCCTGCATAAGACTTTAGTCCTGATCGATTTTCAATTTAATTAATCTTTAGACCTTCGATTCCTGATAACGTTACCAATTGGAGAATTTTCAACGATGATCCTAATATTGTAAGCTTCCTCACATCTGAAGGATCTTATACTAATCAGATAATCAATGAAGATCAACATGACAAACAATTACAACATGATAGCACTAATAATGCTATTCCAAAGTCAATTGTCAAGTTAGAAGACCTTTATGATTTGAAAGACCGATTTAAAAGATCTACCAATTCAAAATTACAAAGTTCAGCTTTGAATTATGAATTAGTAAATCTAGGAACTGATACCAAACCACAGAATATCAACCTAGGCCTTGGTCTAACTCCTGAAGAAAAATCAGCGTATGTTCGTCTTTTGAAACAATATAAAAGTGTCTTTGCTTGGAACTACGATGAACTCAAGACTTATGACACTTCTATCATCCAACACACTATCCCAATGATAAATGACGAGAAACCTGTACAACAAAAACTCAGAAAGATCCATCCCAATCTAGAAAATCAAATCAAATCTGAACTCAATAAGTTATTGAAAGCCAAAATTATTTTTCGTGTTCGACATTCTAAATGGGTTTCCAATATGGTTCCTGTTAGAAAGAAAAACGGAGATATTAGAATTTGCATTGACTTTCGAAATATTAATAAAGCCTGCCAAAAAGATAATTTTCCTTTTCCTCCCATGGAGCAAATATTACAGGCAGTTGCAGGATCAGAATTAATGTCTTTCTTAGATGGTTTCTCTAGCTACAACCAAGTGTTAGTTCATCCAGATGATCAATTGAAAACTACATTCAGAACCAAATGGGGCACTTATGCATATCAAAAGATGCCTTTTGGTCTGATCAACGCTGGTGCTACATTTCAAAGAGCCATGGACATCGCTTTCAAGGGATTAGTTAACAAATCAATGGTAATCTATTTGGATGATATAACTGTATATTCCAAAAAACGAAGCAATCATCTTAAAGATTTGAAGCAGATATTCCAACGTTGTCAAAGGTATGGAATTTCACTTAACCCAAAAAAACATTTTTTTGCATTAAGTGAAGGAAAACTTCTTGGATTCATAGTGTCAAAATCTGGAATTCATATTGATCCTGATAGAATCAAGGAGATTTCTGAAATATCCTTACCTCACAACAAAAAAGCTATGCAATCTTTCCTCGACCAAATTAATTTTGTAAAGAGATTTGTACCACATTTTTCAAGAATTGTATCTCCTTTACAAGCAATGATTAAAAAGAATTCAAACTTCAAATGGGGCCAAGATGAATATAAGGAATTCAATCTAATCAAACAAGCAATCATTAATGCCCCATCTTTAGCAACTCCAAAGTTTTCCGATCCTTTTATTTTTTACACATTTGCCTCTGATAAATCTTACGCTGCGATTCTCACTCAAGCAAATCAAGACAAAGCAAAAGCCCCAATTTCTTTCTTCAGTTCAAATTTACAGGGAGCTGAATTGAATTACTCAGATGTGGAGAAACAAGCTTACGTTATTTTCAAAGAAATTAAGTATTTCAGACCCTTTTTACTTAAAACCCATACAAAAATCATTATACCGTTTCCAGCGGTAAGAAATCTTTTAGTCCAAAAATATGTGGGTGAGAAAAGAGCTAATTGTATTACTGCCTTACAAGAATATGATGTTGAGATCAAACCAGCAAATATTGTTAGAGGTCAAGGCTTTTGCAAAATACTAGCTGGAGCATCACAGATGTCTGAGAAATCATCTGAAGAGATACGAACGTATGAGGTGGACATTATGTTGGAGATGCTACTGCACATAAAATTCTTCGTGCAGGCTATTACTGGCCCACTTTATTCAAAGATTCACATAGCTATGTAAGAAAATGTCAAATTTGTCAAACTGCAGCTAGAAGACAAAAGAAACCATCATTGCCATTACAACCAGTAAACATTGAACAACCTTTTGATCAATGGGGATTGGACATAATAGGTGAGATCGTTCCTCACTCTTCTAAACAACATAGGTATATCATTACCGCAACTGATTATTTTATGAAATGGGTAGAAGCGGTCCCTCTCAAGACTGCTAATGCTGAGCATATCATTGAATTCATAGATCAGTTCATAATCACCAGGTTTGGTTTACCTTCTGCTTTAATTTTTGACAATGCATCATATTTTTCTGGTAATGCTATGACTAAATTTGCACTCAAGAGAGGTTTTAAACTTAAATATTCTACCCACTATTATCCACAGGGAAATGGGCTAGCTGAATCCACAAATAAAAACTTAAACAGAATCATTAAGTGAACCATTGATCAAAATCATAAAAATTGGCATAAGTCTTTAATATATGCTTTATGGGCAGATCGAATAACACAGAAGGCTTCTATTGGCACTTCTCCCTTTAATTTAGTTTATGGGAAAGAAGTAGTTCTTCCAACTCATTTAGCAATTCCTTCTTTGGCCTTAGTTCAATATATAGATGAAGCACCAACTTCTTCCTTGCAACTAAGACATATGGAAATAGTTAAGTTAGAAGAACAACGAGAAAAGGCCAAAATAACTCATGCTCATCATCAAGCATTAGTAAAAGCTTCTTTTGATTCAAACATGATAACCAGAAAAGAATTTCAGGTTGGAGATCTTGTTTTAAAATGGAACAAGGCTCATGAGGAAAAAGGAAAACATACGAAATTTCAATGAATGTGGCTTGGTCCTTTTCAAATTGCAGAAATCATAGCTCCATCTACTTTTATGTTACAGGATTTAACAGGAAAAAGAGAGTCTTTACCTGTTAATGGACAAATTCTCAAAAAATATTTTCCATAGGAGATCATTCTTCTATTTTGTATATTAGTTTTCTTTATTTGTCAAAATAAAATGAATTGTTAATGGTTACATTTGGAATTCACAAAGAAGAGATAAATTCTCTTTTTAGATTTTGTTTCTTCACTTTTATAAATATAATTCTTTTCAGAATATTGATCATTATTATTCAAAGATACAGTTAAAAACTTTAGCCTAGAAATGATACTAGTTTCATTGAAAACTTTGATGAAAGGCAACTTTTAGTTAAAGATTGTTTTATATCAGTTCAATGAAAGGTATCAATAACAAAACAAAGTTTCTCTATAGAAAAGTTCCTTCCAAAAAACTCTACTATTTTCGTCCAGAGCTATCCTAAGGAAACAATGATATTCCCCCCGCTTAGAAAATTACAATCTTCAAAGAATTATCCAATGATACACTTTTTAACTTAAAGAGTAAGAGGTCTCATCACGAGCCGACTTATCATGATCATAGATATTATAGCTTGCTGACTTTGCCAATACTGCATACCATAACAGGGAAATGACTCAAGATTGTTGCAATCAAAATACAAGGGGTCTCATCACGAGCCAGCTTGTTCAGCAAAGTTATAAATCAAGTGAATGGCATTGTCATGAGTTGGCTACCAAACCAAGACATTGTTCTTTAAGAATAAAAAAGAAAAGCAAAAGCAATAAGTGTGAATATGGATTTCTCTTTGAAAATTGTATATTTCTCTAAGTAGGATACAGGATCATTGCTGGGTAACAGGTAACCCTGTCGAGGCTATAAACGCTTGCTGGCAGCAGTGCCTCTACCTACGACAAATGAGCATATTTAAAGCTGATTTATAGATAAGCCTTTGTTTTTATCTTTTTAAACCAAGTAATGACTGATGTAAATACAAAGACTAGCTTGAGGAAGTGAATAATCAAAAGTTGAATATAGAAGAAATGAAATATCATTTATAGAATAAAGCATAATGTACTTTGTCTTTTTATAATAAAGTTTGATTTTCTAGAAAATTTTATGTTTTGAAAAATTTAGAAAATTCAAAAGAAATGCAGAGATAACTGGTTCTTCCAAGTGAATCGCCAATTGTTGTGGCTAGCAACAACCCCCCTTCTTATTTAATATTAGTAATAATACTAAATAAGTGGGGACCCTTAGTCAAAAAATCCAAAAAAAAATAATTAGTATTTATTTCCTTTCTCAAATAAAACTTACTATCATAACTTAGGGAAATTCATTTGAAAATCTTTAAAATAAACCTAAGGTTATGATAGATCAAAACATAATCTTTCTTTGAAGAAAAATACCGCATCCATCGCAAAAAGTGGATATCCTTTGTAAAATCAGAATATTTTAAAATTGCGATTCCGCGATATTGCGATAGCGCGATCCCAAAGAACTATACATTAAAGTATTGATCGCAAACCGCATATCGCATAAAATTTATTTAATAAGTTATATTTTGTGAAATTGCGATTTCACGATTTTGCGATATTGCGATTTCGCGATGATATTAGACTACGATTTGTGGATGTTGCGATTTGCGATGATTGCGATCCGCGATATTGCAATTTTGCGATATTGCTCAGCAAATCGCAGATTCTTCTAGCTTGTTGTCCAAAGTAAATCTTTTCATAAATAAATATCCGTTATGCGCTTTGATGTCAAAATTAATGAATGGATTGTTAATCATTGATGGAAAGGATTTTGTTTTGATTGAAAGGTTGTTTCACATTTAAAATAATATTTTTCATCCGCCTTCAGCATTTAAAACTATCCCATCACCTTTCTCATATCATTACTCTCACTTAATTCGTAACACCGCAGGAGCGAAGGAGCAGAATAATATACAAAGCATTCACAGAGCATTATGGGTAAGAAAGAGAAAGTTCTGAGTGCTGAAAACAAAGAGATGGCTTCCTTATACGCAGACACTGCTTGCAACAAGGACGTCGGTATCACCACTTAGGAAGGGATGCATAATTTGCTCGAAGAAGAAAATCCCAGGGTAATGGAAGTCGCGGCTACTGCAGGATCAAGTAATTCCTCTGAAGCGTCACTTACAGAATTGGCTTGTTCATTTCTGCACAGAATAGCAGCAAGACCGAGAATTCTTCTGTATACAGATATGGTAAAATGGGTGCTAGATAACACTGATATTTCAGACAAGCAATTTAGAACTCCAGGACAAGAACTCATCGGGTCATTCACTAGAGAAGATTTGAGGCTTATGTATCACTTACCGGAACCTCAGGCGACTTACAACAAAAAATTTATGGAGAAATTCACTAGAGAAAATGCAAATTTGGTGGAATGCACCAAGGAATGGACCAAAAGAGAGGAACCATTGAAGAAAAACAAACACGATATGTACAGTACTGGTTCACTCACCTCTCCATATTGTTTCGATGCTGCTATGTTATGCAGGCTTTTTGGAAAGCCTGACATAAATATGGTCTTGCCTGAATGGCTCCCTTTGTTGAATGCTGCTGTTAACGCCACAATTGTAGACTAGGCCAAAATCTTGTCTGATAATTTAGCCACTGCTATTTTCAATTACCGGTCCAAACAGACTGTTTCTCAGAGGATTTATCCTCCTTTTTATCTATCTGCCTATGTTATGGATTCAATTTGTTTTGTTTCTAAATTCCCTTTGATGGGTTGGCAATGGAAAATTCATGATCCCTTACCTATTCATGTTTATCACAAAGAGTTGTGGGAATCAAAGTTTGTTCCTCATGTTTACAAAATTTTCCATGGCATAATGTTGCCTCTGTAAATAATATTGTATAATAAGGATGCTCCAAGGTTATCCCCGGAAGCAGAAGTCGACATTCTCCCTATCGCAAGATGGTTTGGAGAAGAGTTGTTTACTTATGTGAGGGTTTTTGGAAGTTCTGCTTCCCCCCATGTTTTACCCCTGTATGTTCTGGATAAACTTGTAGTTAGGGAGATTGCTTATCAAACCTGTGGTCAAGGAGGTTTGACAAAGGAATTAAAGGAAAAGAAGAAGGGCATTTGGCCACAATTTCCCGTAGCCTATGGAGCATTTTCATTGTTTGATGTTGGTCACGCATTCAAAGAGATAAGCAATATTACATGCTTACAACTGTTCAAGTTTTCGAGAAGGTTATTTGATCCAATTGATGTTGTTAAAAATTTCACCTCTGCAATCAAAGTAAGAGTGTTTTCTGGAGAAGAAGATCCTTTTGATGATATGTTTCAAACAAAATGTTCATTTAAAGAAGTTTTGCATTTAGCTCAAACACATTTATCCCCAGAATATTTTCAGGAATTTAAAGTTTACAGAGAGAGAAGACTAACTACTATCCCTTTGGAAAATTTACGCTTGGAACCCGCAAGGGAACCAACTCCTAGTGTCAGTCTTAGTGGCAGCTCAGATACTGAAAAGTCTAAGTCGAAGTCTGACAAAGAGACTTCTGAGCGTTCTAAAAAGATTCATAATGATGAAATCTCAGTGAAGGATACAGCTCAGTCAAAAGAGCTTTCACAACAACAGAATTTTACCACTCCACAGTTGAATCTTCCACCTCTCAATGTACAGCAACCGACAGTCAGGACTGAATTGGACAAAGAATGGGAAACTTTTAATCAATTGCTTAATGTAGAAGGACAGAATATACAGACCCCTGTATAGACAACAAAAGTTTTGAGCACAGGAATAAGTGGCAACGTCACAGAAACTGAGCATATACCTATCACTCCCTCTTCTGAAATTATACTCAATATAGAGGACATTCCTCCTCTAGATGTATTCTATAGCCCGCAGTATAAAGCAGTAGTGAGGAAGCAGAGGAAAAAGAGAAAATTAGAGAGCTCAATCTCTACTGAGGCAGAACAATTAGATGTCTTATGGAAGGATCCTACTACGGATCCAACTGATAATCTTACCAAGTTATCTCAGATTACAGGAGCTTATGCCTCCACAACTATTGACAAAGCATCTGAGTTAAGGCTATTATTAAATGAAAAAGAAGATCAGATACAAGTTCTACAACAACAATTGCAACTAGCCCGTGCTAACATTGAAGCACAGATAAAACTTGAAGAGTTACAGCAAGAGCTTCAACAGATGCAAATTGGATATCAGAAAAGTTTGGCAGATAAAGAGAAACAAATACAGATTATCCAAGAGGAGCACAAAGATGACCCTAAGCTTCCAGAGTTTATTTCAGAGTCTGTTTCTTTGAACAAACAACTACTGCAACAACAAGACATATTATGCTAGAAAATCTCGCAATACAACTCTTTTTGTCAAGAAAGTGATAAAATCATTAATCATGTCGTAGAATTACGACATGATTATGATTTAACTAATGAAAGAGTTACTAATTATTTGGCATGGAAAAAGACAGAGGAAGGAAGAAGAGCAGGAGCACCAATTATCAACGATAGTCATAAAGAACTGCTCTTCAACAATTGGGATGTACAGATCAGAGAGGCAGAAAAAGCAGCAAAGGAAGCAGCTACAGCAACAGGAAATATTACTGATTGTGTAAATGAAAATTTGCACAAAGTTAATTTGATTTCAGGAATTATTTCGGGACACCTTCCACAAGCACAACAATTGCAAACAGAATGGAGGCAAAAGGTTGATGAAAAGGAAAAGTCAATTCAAGGACTGACAAGATTAAACTGGGATTCTTACTGGACATATCTAGTGAAACCACACAGTCAATGCAGTGCGCTTAATTGCATCATTAATTCTGCTGAGAAGATTGCTCCTACACTTGTCGATTCTGTCTTTTCGGGGCAGTTGAAATCTGAAGTCGGCCAACCACCTCTTCTCAAAACAATGCTGGATGCTTGCAAGATCAAAGATCAAATTCTTAAGTAGATAGTTGATAGTCTTTATTTTTAGATTTAGTTTTAGTTTTACTATATTTTTGCCTAGAAAAAGGACGGTCATTTAAACCGAATCCTAAATTTTTGTAATAAACTATTTTTAGATTTTAGTTATTAGTATTTAAACCCTTCTCATGCATTTAGAGAAGGGTCCTGAAATTTGTCAAAAACTTATCCTCAGAACATGCACTTTTGCACCCTCAGAGGAGGTTTTGATAAATGAATGGAACGAGATTTATTGATATCTGTGACTAATATCTGTTACTGATGTTGCATTTCTATACTCTTGATAGATATTTTATTAAGAAAGAGATAAATCATTATTGCTTCTAGCTCATGAGTAGAACCAGTTATAAATGGTACTTTTATCTCTTAACTGTTTCTGTTTCTGTGTTAAAAGTGATATTTATGTTTAGTTGTTTATATGTTAATATTTGAATATTTGAGTTATCATTTGGCATTTTTGTACGGTGATAATTATTTATTTGTGCTTGACATATGAATAGCTTAATATGCAATATGTTTTCCACAACTGTTTCATCTAACTTTTTATGTGAAATAGTTTATCTTTATTGAATTATTTTCTCATAATAATTGAATGATCTTTATTATCAATTGTTATCTGAAATCCTTTTAGATCGCATATATTGAAAGATTACATCCCAGGTTAGTTTAGAATTAGATATTTCTTAGAATACAATTTGCATATGAATAGATTAGAAATAAATTAAAAGCATTTTAATTAGGAATTTTAGAAAAGAAATATCAAATCTCAAACACACACACACATATTGGGAAACTGGTCCCATTATCCCCAGTCGGACCCACTACACCAAACGGAAAAGGAGCTGCTAACCAAGGTCCGGACCGGGTGGGTATCCCCCTTGTTGTAGACCTAATTTTCGGGGCTTCAACAGGGTCTAAAACTATCTGGGTTATCCAACTCTGAGATCTAGTCCTAGACAAGCTTTGTCCTAGGGGTGAGTCAGAGGGTATATTCTGCAAGTCTTTAAGGTTTTCAGGTAGGGAACTTCCTTTTTGGATAAGTCTACTAACAATTGGATTTTTAGATCTAGGAGACTTCCTAAGGATGCTTTCAGGATTGTAAACTACTGCAAGATGGTTTGGGTTAGGGTGAGATATGGTACAGATTCCTTTAGAAGCCTGAATTTGGACCCAAAAATTCAGAGAGGTTGAGAGTTTATAACAGTTTTTTTTAAAACAAACCAATTTGTGAAAGAAATACTTAATCAACAAAGTATTCTTCACTGAGTTCCTTTGAGGTTTAATGATATCAGGATTTCTCAATAATTTCCCAGTGTAGTCTATAGAAAACCAGTGGAGTTAGCGGGCCTACTAAAAACCAGTGGAGTCACCAGGTGGATGATTTTTAACTGTCATTAGGCTAGATGTTGTCCACCATCAGCAACCAGGTACCATTCTTGGCTAACACTTGATTCATCTAAGTTTGAAAGAGTTTTTCTGAGTTCTTGAAATAATATTAAGGTGTTTAATAACTCAGTCCCCAGTGTGGTCGCCACTATGTCGGTTCCCCGTGATTTGCAAGATTGGTAAGAAAAACTCTGCAGGGAACCACATCAAACCACTTTGGAGTCCAAGGACCTAGCCTTCCTGGACTCAGAGAGGGATCTCTCTATGTTTATGTTTATAAATAATTTATCTTTATGCTTATGGTTTCTGATTTTAGGATAGTTATGAAGTTTTTAGGACTGTTTGTTTTGTTTGGTTGATTAATTGATTGTGTGATTAATTGAATGAGTGTTTTAGTTGAATACATAGACTATGAGCAGCATTAATCCATTGGGTTATGGAGTCATAAAAGGATTTAATTGTTCATCAAATATACAAGGGTTTTCATGGGGCAAGCTAACTATATCAAGTGGATCTCTTAGATTAGATGGAATATGAAATGATAGTAAGCTGTGAAATCAGTAAAACTAAAGGGAAATTAAAAATCCTTTAACTCTACTTCAACAAGAAAATCCTTTTGGGTAACTGATTAAGACAAACCAAAGGATAGGGAAAACCATAGACTTCTTTGGCCAGACTCTACTAAGTAAACCTGGAGACAACAATCCAACAATCCTAGAATTACTTTCAGAAAAAGAAAACATTTAAGATAACAATCAGTATAATTAAAGAGAAATTAATAATTGTTTAATCAAACGAAAAAGGCCTTTGCAGTAATAGTTTAAGACAAACCAAAGGACAAGGAAAACCATATACTTTTTTGGATGGACTCTACTAAGTAGACTTCAAAGAAGGCCTTAAAAATAACCTTTGAAGCAAGACCAAAGGGCAGGGAATACCAGAAACTTCTTTTTCTAGACTCTACTAAGAAAATTTCAAGGCATCAAGCTAGGTGGAACTAAAGAGAAAGACGACCCTGAATTCTCTAATTAGATCTTGCAGAAGAAAACATTAAGATGAAAGAAAACAGACAGAATTAAGGTGCCAAGACAGCATATCTTAATCTAAATTTTATGTTCTTTTGTCATAGAAATGATGGACAATATGGAAAACATAAGGGAAACATTGACAAAGAAGGATAACTTCACTATTAACATAGCTCAATAATCCTGTGAACTTTCTTGTATTACTGATGTCCAAAATAGTTACAATACTCCAGTGCAACAAATCTTTGCAGCTCAAAGTCTGATCGAATCCAGCCTAGCATCCAATCCTCTATACAAGCAGTCAACCAGCTAATCAACCAACACTAAAAATGAATAATACATGTAGTATTTATCTGAAAAATGAGGAGGTTGCCCTAACCTAGGGTGGTAGATTTGTATTAATTACAGATTTAATGTATTTTTGACCTTTGAGACCATGCAAAGCCCAAGGAAAAATATCTGTGACTAACTCACTGTAATAATATCTTGAAACTTAATTGTTGATCTAACTTTTGAGATATATCTGACTTTTATGGCCTTTCATTAACTTTACAATAACTTCTAAGTTGTTTTAAAATATCCTCTGATTGTTTCAATAATTGTTGTTGCTTTTATTGAAGTGAAATGAGGCTGTAGGTGGCAGATATGGTCTGAAGAGGTGATTTCTGAGTGCTTTAGTCATTCGGATTTGTCTTCTGCGTTAATCTGACTATGATTTGTTCTTTAAAACTTTGATTTATCTTTTAAACTTGGATTTATCTTTTCTTTAACGCTGATTTGTCTCCTAAACTCTGCTTTTTTCTTTTAATTCCTCTAATCTACTTTTATCTCTGATATTTTTCATTTAATCCTACTTTCCTGCCTTCGACCTTTGATTAATTTTAAGCCCTTTTACTGAATGTGTTTATTCATTTTCTTGTGCTCCAAATCCTTTTAGTGAAACAAGATACTCTAGATCGTCACCCAGAATACTTGTTCAAACAATTTTTGGATTTTAAGAATGCAAATTATGCATTCTCCGCCATGATAACCACCTACACACTAAAACAATTGTTAATTAAAGCCTGTGTTTGCGAACGAAGTCCAGAAAATGAGGCTTCTTGGATTTTTTCATCCATCTATGGCTTATCGGGTCTTCAGCATAGCAACAGGGGTTAGCGCAGAGGATCAGGGGCTTGAATATGTTTGAATGGGGGGTCAATGGTTTCTCAATAGGCATGAAGGATGTAAAGTGGTTTATCGCACGAGACGAAGGTGGTAAATGGTAATGGTGGGGGGTGTGCGATGCCATAGAAGGAGGGGATGATAATGAAACCATATCGCAAGGTTTAGGGTTGTTAACCCTCGGGTATGTGGGGGTGCGATAAAGGTTTGGGGTCATCGGATCGGAGGGAGAATATTCGACGGTGATCTAGTTGGATGAAGTGGCGGGTTAGTTTGAATGGTGGGGCCCAGGGGTAAGGGTTTAAGCTAAGGGTTTAATATAAAGTGTAGGGTAAGGTTATATGAGAGGGTTAATGAAGTGCGGGAGGGTTAAAAACTTTAAAGCGAGGGTTTTGGTTTATTAAAACACATTTTTTAATATAAAAAGGAGGCGGGGTATAATATAAAAAAGGGTCATGTAGTTTAGTATAATGGGTTTGGGTAGATTAAATACAACTGAGTTTTATGTAAAATAATTTGGCCCGAATGATAAAATATTTATTCAAAAACAATGAAAAAAGGGTTTTTTCTTTGTTTTGAAGGGAAAGAGTGGGATGAGTAAAAAGGAGAGGATAGAAGGGGTTTTAAGCAATGTAAGTGGGGCTTTAGGTAGGGGAAAGGGAAAAAATGGGGATCTTAGGGCCAAAGCATGGAACTTCAGAGAGAGAAGGTGTTTGAGAGAGGAAAAATGAGAGATAGTGAATTACGAAAAATAAAGATAATGAAGGAAGTGAGATTTCTAAAAATAACTGATAGTCAAGGAATGTAATTTTCAGCAAATTGTAGAAAATCCATAGTCACCTAGTGATATTGTAAAATACAGGAGGATAAAACCTTAGATCCTGCAGAAGGTGAAATATACACAAAGCCTGTGCGCGTTGATGATAATATTGACTATATCTATAAACTGACAGCACAAGATGATGATTGGATCAATCCAACAGATTCCGATGAAGAGTTGGAGAACTGGCAGAACCAATTATATGAAGTATCTGCGCTACACTGTCATCAAGTGACTAGATATCTTCGCTACATATCATCAGAGGTACAAGAATTAGCGTTTTATGATGGTTTAACTAATGTGAACATGTTTTTAGGGGAACTTGGAAGAATTGTTCCAAAAGGACAGAGATTCCATGCATTGGATATAGCATTGCATGCTACCTGAGCACGATGGTGGGAGACTCACAAAGGAAACATGGGAAATTGGGAATAATGTGCTTGAATGATGAGATTGTGCTTTGAATGTCCAACTACCAGCATGGAAGAAGTTTATTCTGGAAAGCGTGATCCGCGCAGACATCTGGCAAAATGGACTGAAGTATGGGGCGCAGATCTGAGACCTGAATGGGTACACATGTTCATTCACATTATAATATTCCAAATAGGAAAACGACAGCAATACAAAGCATACAAAGAGTAAATCTACAGCAGTATAGAAAACACATTAAAAACACCATGAACAGAGCCAAAACTGTTGAGCCAATTTATTAAAATACGAGACATGGAAAATAAGTATAATAGTGCTAAAAAATATAGCACTCTAGTTGGCGAAGATTACTGGAATGGCCCTCAGATTCTCCCACCCAAATTACTGCTCTATTGTTGCTCTGCTGGACTCTCCCTCTACACTGCCCTGTTGTTGTATGGATTAATCCGTCTTGCGGACAAGACCGATCTCCCTAGTACTAAAAGTATCTAGCAACAAACAGCCAAATAGACTAATCTTTCTCTAAGCATATATGATCTATGAAAAGCTCTATATAGGTGTAAAAGACTTACCGTTTGTCCAGTGCTTGTTTGAAGTTGTTGTTTTCCCTCACGCGCTTGAAGGAGTTTCGCTTGTAAACCTGCAGTCACAAACAAGCAAAGTATTACATAGCACCTGTATAGAAATCATCATAAACCATGCTTATCATAGTGATCAAGGAATCTATGAAATATACCATTAATTGAAAGCTTATTGAGAAAAATGAGTACATTTGTATTAATTTAAAAAGAAGAAAATCCTTACAACCTAAGCCTTGATGTTGCATAGGACTTTTCGAGATCCGAAGCAGGAGTCTCCTTTAATTTGATAAGCTCTGCACTCCTCCAACCAAGAAAAATAGAGGTATGTAATCTCTCCTCACAAAAGTCTTGGTTAACTGAGTCTAAATCTCAACAGCACTTAACCTCAAATATTCTTAAGCTTGAACTCCCTTTGAGGCTACCCAATGCCTCTTTTTATAGTGGAAAAGAGGAGGTTTTCTATTCCAAGTATGAAGGGATAGAATCCTCCTTCAAAGGGATTAGCTCCTCACATCAAGGGGTTAGCTCCATAAGGTAAGGGATTCATGCACCTCACAAGAGCGGTTCTGCCACCGCAAAATCCATTCTAGAAGCTTCCAGAATTCACTTTTATTGAGATTTTTAGGATTTACTTGCACCTTTTTAATCTTACAGGGATCCGCACCTATAACAAAGATAAAGTGCATTCAGGAACGCAGGAAATCTAAACATTGGGTGCGGGACCGCAGGCAAGATATCCAGAAAGTGTGACACCAAAGTTTAGGAGACTTTTTAGGAATTTTTTTTTATTTTCAAGGCTTGACATGAGGAACTGATATGTTAGACTTGCAAAAGGGATAAGTATGAGTAATAATGAGCTCATACACACAGCAGAATTTCAGGATGACAATTTTCAGTGTAACAGATTGCCCCCTAAAGTGCAAAGTCTGGAATAGATGATGCTGAAGTCTGTCATATATGAAGAGTGCAGTATTTTATCATTTCAAGGATCATCCCATGGTCACCCCAGTCAACACCTGTAAAAACATTCAATGCAAAATATATATGTATACATATCATCACTGAGGTAGGCATTCCCATACTCAGATTAAAATAACTAAAAACTGATTCAACTTTTCTGATACAGGAATGATTTTGAGTACATGATAGTATAGACATGTGTGAACATAGTATGGACGCAGCCATCTATTTATAAATAGCCCACTATATAAATGATAACAAAATTCCTCGCAGCCTAGATGGTAGAAACTAGATCCAGGGTCTTGATTTCCGCATCTCGAACTAGTACGATTCTATCCATGCGAATGAATGTGTCGAAGCCGAACATGGTAGAAACCACTTGATTACCAGTCAATGATGTAAACTGTTAACAAGTGTGAGAGTAACCACCAATAATGTCAATGGCTCTCAAAGTACCCAGTACAATCCATGAAATGTGAATGAATGAGCTGAAGTCGAACATCTCACGGAATCATTCGATCGAAGGTCGATGATGTAACCCGTCGTCGAAAGCGAGAAACCTGCCATTAAGGCATGCAGATTTCAAGGTACTGACGATTTCTAGATCAACTTCCCAGATAATGAGTTGTCGTCGATAGAAAGCGATCCGTCGTAGGCAAGCCCACAACATGAAATCATAGATCAAGTTTTGAAAATATATTAGCAAGGACTGACTCAGGGATGGTCAAAATGGATGACAGATATTTTGCAGATGAATGGTTTATTTAAACTGTCCTCTTGAACACATAACGACACTGCAGATGGCTTGGCGACAATTGACCCAAAGCTAATACCCAGAAACCGGATGAAAACTTTCAATGAGGTTTGATTAACTATTAGGCAAAGGATTTCCCAACCCAGGTGAATGAAAGTGTCGTGTTCAAGAGTGGTTGACTGAATTTTCGAAGAATTAAAATGTAACAAACATGCCCATTTTCCTCTCTTTTCCCCCACCATTTCTGGAAAGTACCTCTTTATTTTTGACAAGCTTGAGGAGGATAACATTTGCTTGTTTATAAGCTCATCCTTCAGATGAGTCCAACTTAGTTTAAGATTCGAACCCTAATAAGGAGTGGTTCGTCCCTGTTTGAAATTGAACAGGTCCTTTACTGTTAAATTTTAACAAGTCTAGTATAGGAGAAACTCGGTGTTTTTTAATTTTAGGGATTCAAAAGAAAAGACTTAAGAAAACTCCATGGGTGTAATTTTTCGTAAATTTAGTCTCTCAGGCCTGAAAAAGGATAAAATAATGTGGCAGAGAACTCTATTGACCGTAATTAGTCAACGTATACCTTTTTCGTAAATAGTCCATTTCAGTCCGTAAAATGGGTAAACTTATACTGAAGGGACGATTATTCATTTACTTTAATGAGTTCGAACAATCAAGTACTCAGCAATATTTTCATGTTTAGAGAGTCTGAAAAGGGCTTAAAAGAGGACTCCAATGTTTCTCTTTTTCGTGAATTTTTGAAAGAGTCCGAAAAAGTGATAAAAGTATGCTCTTTGTTGAGAAATGATCAACTCTCCTGAAAAATCCAATTTCTGCACAAAAAATTGAAACATTACACATACCTGTTTAAGATGAGTAAAAATGCTTCAAAAATACCCTTTTTAAAGTGAAAAATAAATAAATTAAAAATTCATCTATTTCAAAAAACTTATAAAAAGGACTTTTTCAACTTCATTTTTACTGTTCAAGTTCAGAGTAAAAAGTAGAAGCTTTTGGGTAAAAAAGTTCTTGTGAAGATTCTGGAAAATCCGTCTGTTGAAATCAAGAACCGTCAGTCCCAGGTAATCCACGACCTCTTAATCTTGCATTTCATCCATTTACAATTCGTTTTTAGGCTTTAAATTTTATTTTTAAGGGAAAAATATGGTTCGAAAATCGCCCGTGGGGGTCCGCAGGTGACACACATGGTACCTGCGGACCCCGACTTTTTTCTACAAGGAAAAAATTCATGGGTCCGCGCTTTCCTTACAGAGCGTGTGCGTTCCTATGCACTATTTACAAAGGTAAAGTGCGGTCCCCACGCGTTTAAATTTAAAACTCAAATTTCTCTTTTGCCGCCCAAAATTTTTCAAATTAGATTGTTCTAATCTATCTTTTTATGTATTGTAGGATTAACAAGATGTTGATTTTGAGAGAACGTGAACACGAGGACGTGGATGACGCCGCAATGCTCCATATGCCCACAATGCAAGCATTAAGAGCATGTGGCTTATATAAATTCTGGGCCATCCAAGGCATGAGAGCACAGGTAGAGCTCCTGACATGGCTGGTAAACAGGTGGAACGTGCAGGACCAGTGTTTCATTATTGGCGGCCACCGGCTTGAAATCGAGCTGGAGGACATTTATTTTCTGACTGGTTTGTCCAAGAGGGGCGAACAACTCTCCTTGTTTGGGACTAGGCCAGGTGGCCAGACTGTCGCTAGTCTTCGGCAAGAATTTTGTAATAATGAAGCAGACCCCAGGGACAAACGGATTGATATAAAAACTATCATCTGTCCCGAGCTGAAAGTTATTGCATTTACTGTTACCACACTGTGCGGGAGCGTGGCATTGCATGTAGCTACCGGTTCTCAGATGCGCATTGCTGTGGACTGTTTTCGTGGCACCATTTTCAACTGGTGTGACGTTGTGTTGACTAATATAAAAGGTCAACTAACTAGAGTGAAAAATGGGAAACTGAATAACTTTGGATATGGATCTATCGTCGTCTCCTTTGCTCTAGAGAGGATTCCTATGCTAGCTCCACAGAGTATCCCTGTTGATGCCGGTCGACTCAGAGAACCTAGGATGGTTCATTGGTCTGCACTGATGGCCCGTCACAGTATTGAGGGCGCTGAGATTGTTCGATTTTCTTCTTCATATTTTCGTTGGTTGGATCGCCAACTTTTTGTCATAGAGGACTTTCCATATGCCAGGATAGATTTCCACAACGACCGAGAGATGACTCTCCCAGCAGGGGAACAGTGGGATGACTCAGGTAAAAAATCTTTCTTCAACAGTTTCTAAGTTCTAAAAAAAAATTATTTTTAAATCGTCTTGAAAATTAATAACCAAAAGTTTTTTGAATACAGATGTGAGCCCACGGCGACCAGCCCATCTCCAACCTTATGAAATAAGACAACTAGTTGTAGCCGCACCAGCTCCAGCAGGCCAATCAGCAGAAATCCTGACTGATTTAGAGCATCATCTAGAGCGTTTGACTCTAGATATTTTGGAGACAGACATAGATGACATTCCACTCAGATTGCAGAGATACGTGATTGGTGTTCCATGACCTTTTATGAGGTTCTTGTGCAGGGTGGCTCGGGCAGTGGTTTCTTATCGTGATCACCATCAATGATGGGATGATCGTGTTGTAGACTCATATTTTTTACTTTTGTGTTACCATTTCGCCGATCATAAGGTGTTTCCAACCTATGATCGAAGACGATGTATATTTTTTGAAAACACTTCTATCCTATGATATATCACTATTTACCGGCTATCTGTATACATGTTATGAATGTTATTTGTTTTACTGTTTTGATCACTGCAAATGTCAATTTATCATACTAGAAGCAACTGCGTCTGCTAATGTATTTAAATGTCTTGGAATATGTTGATATTCAATGTAGTCAAATTCACGTTCCAAGAGACGAACTCTTAAAAATAACCGTAACAACACTGGATTTCTAATGGCATAAACCCTGTTAAGCTGTAATACAACAAGTTCATAATCCAACCTCACAATCAAACTCCGAATCCCAAATGATATGGACTCAGATAATAACTCAATCACTGCACTATACTCGGCAATGTTATTCGTTGTTTGACCAAGGCTTACCCCATGCATGGAAACTAACTCGTCAGAGGGTGAATAGATAACCCAAGCTGCGGAAGAAATGTTCCATGTACTACGACAAGCACCATCAGCAAAACCAATGTAGGTTTGAAGAGATGTTGACATCTGCAATATCAAGAGTAAAACTCAGATAAGCAGGAATAGTGGTAAAAACACACTTCTAAACTAGGCACACCTTTCTAATCTAAGACACACCAGCAGTAAAGAAATCTAACCTAAAAAATAAAGGATCTCCATACCAAGTTTAAGCATAATATTACTTCAGATATAACCCATTTCTGGGCTTATCTAAAGGGATACCATCAAAATCTATCAGCTCATAGGCCCCTTTTGCCAGTTTTCGCTTAACAATGAAAGGACCATGCCACATGGGCACGAATTTCCCAACTCCTAGCTTATCGTTGGCTTGATCATAAACTAAGACTAGGTCTCCTTCTAAAAAATTTTGAGGGGTAACACTTCTATCATACTGAGCTTTTACTCTTTTGACATGAGCCTCGTTTTCTATTGCAGCGTTTCTTCGATTTTCATCCAATTGAGCCAAGTACAAAAAACGTTTCTCCTCTTCAAACGTAGCTGGGAGTAATTCTATGGCTAATTTCAAAGATGGAATTTCGCACTCAATCAGCAACACAGCTTCCAAACCGTAAACGAGTTGAAAGGGAGTGAAACCAGTTGATGTTTTGACTCAGGTTCGGTATGCCCAAAGTGCTGAAAATAACATGGAATGCCAATTCGTCTTGTGAATACCAATAATTCGTCTAATCATGGTGACTAAAACTTTATTTATGGCTTCGACCAGACCATTGGCTTGCGGATAATATGGAGTGGAACTATCGTGGCGCAAGCCAAGCTGTTCTGTCAGTTCAGTCATCATGACATTCCGAAAATGGCTTCCATGATCAGTAATAATGGCTTGAGGAACACCGAACCTAGCAATTATGTGATTAAATACGAAATTTGCAACAGTCTTGCCATCAGCCGAAAATGTAGGCATCGCCTCGGCCCACTTAGTAAAATAATCTACTGCTAAGATAATATATGCATGCCCCCCGGCCGAGTGAGGGTTACATGTAATAAAATCGATACCCCATTTTGTGAAAGGACCAACAGCAATTATGGGATGAAGAGGAGCGGGTGGCGCCGCATCTTACGATCAAAAAGTTGACAATTGTGGCATTTCCGTACTGCATAAATACAATCTTTGAATAATGACGACCAGAAATAACCAGCGCGCAATATCTTTTGGGCTGTGGCATACCCAAACATATGACCGCCACATGCTCCAGAATGGCAGTCATTTAAAACCTTTTCAGCTTCTTCATGAATAAGACAGCGTCGGAAAACAGAATCCGCTCCACGACGATAAAGTGTATCACCAATAATATTATACTGTTGGGATTGGAAACGTATTTTCCATCGCTGAGATCACGAGATTTCAGGCCGAAAAGATTGGGTTTGGAGATAAACGATAATATCTCCATACCATGGATCAAGAGTACTGATAAGAAACAGAGATTCGTCCGCAATGGGCTGCTCTGCCACAGTTTCAGTATCAGTAGAGGGGAAATCACACATTAGTTCCGCAAATACCAAAGATTTCTTTGCCTTGGATTTCTCAAACTCCAAGTCAAATTCCTGCAGGATGACTATCCATTTGGAATACTTGCCCCCTTTCAATTGTTTGGTCAAAATTTACATCATAGGGTTGCAATCAGAAAATACCATAGTTTTGCGTAACAATATGTAATGTCTAAATCATTGGACAGCTTGAACAGCTGCCAAAGCCAATTTATCCACATGCGTATACTTAATCTCAGTCGGATACAGATTTCGACTAAGATAGTAAATCACATGTTCAGCGTTAGATTCATCTTCCTGAACTAAAACCATCCCAATAGTGGAATGAGAAGCAACGAGGTACAAAATGTAATCCTGGTTGTAGTTGGGAGGATGCAATAACGGTGCATGGGTTAACGTGTGTTTAAGTGCATCAAAAAAATCGATTAGCGATCTCATCCCAAAAGAATGGAATGTTCTGTTTTAGCAATCAGGTAAAACCTTTTGTAAGCTCGGCGTAGTTAGGAATAAATCGACGTAAAAATTTTGTTTTCCCCTGTAAACTTTGGATTTGGCGTAAAGTCGAAGGAGGAGGTAATTTGACAATAGCTTCGACCTTCGACGGATCGACGCGAATACCTGCTTTTGAGACAACAAATCCCAGTAAACGACCCGACTCGACATAAAAAACACATTTGTGTGGATTCAGCCGAATTCGATAATGCCGACATCTCATAAAGATAGCACGTAAATGTGTAAGATGGTCAGCCCTGCGTGAGGAATGAGTAGGTAAATCATCAAGATACGGTTGCACAATGTGCTTAATGTCATGAAACGCATAAGACATTGCCCTTTGAAAAGTTGCTCCAGCGTTCTTCAATTCAAAGGGTAGTTTGCAGTAAGAAAATTTCCCCCACAGACAAATAAAAGCTGTTTTTGGCTGATCAGCAGGGAGTATGTTTATTTGATTATACCCTGAAAAGTCGTCCATAAAGGAAAACATTTCACTGCCGGCACAATCATCGATTATTTGATCAATATAGGGAGTTGGATAATTTTCTTTAGGACAAGCTCGATTAATATCCCTATAATCAATACATACTCATATCGTTCCTTGTTTTTTAGTCACAGGAACAATATTAGATACCCAATCTGTTAAAGGAATCGGATAAATGAAACCTGCATGAAGTAATTTTTCAACCTCTACTTTGATAGCAGCAGCTTTTCTAGGATGAATTTGACGTAGACGTTGACGGACGGGTTTGGCATCCGGGTAAGTCTTGATTTCATGTACGACAATTGATGGATCAATTCCTGGAATTTCTTCATATGACCAGGCAAACACATCACGGAATTCTTGAAATAGGGCTTTATAAGTTTGAATTTCTTCTTCAGTACAAGAAGCACCTATATGAATGTTTTCAATTATTTTAAGTTTTACTGAAATGTCAATTGGAATCGTTCGAGAAATATTTTCCAAATTTAACTCAGAATCGGGATTTCTCAATGGATTCTGCGGTTCCTTGACATATTCAGCAGTAAAGATTGAAGCGAAATCATCTTCAAAATGATCTAGTTCAGGTAAAAATGAAGATCGGTGATGTAGATATTCCCATGGTAAATCGTCAACAGATAAGAACTCACGAATCTGCTCATCAGTATGAACAAGTTCAGGAAATGTCGTTGTAGCTGAACTAGATATAGAAAGTGATTCCTCGTGGATCCCATTCACTGGATCAATTTCGGTTGAAGAGGGGTCGGAAAATGACTGTACAACCTGATATGCAAGTTCAAATGGACTCAAAGGCATCATGTCATCAATTGAATCTAACTTGGATTCGGAAGGTACGATCTAGGGATCATCAAACATAACAGAGTCTGACGAAATCATATGAATAGTTGCAACAGAAGGCAATACTTTAGGAGGAGGAATGGAAAAATTTCCTAGAAAACCAGAATCTTTAATCAAACCTACTCCAACATCCTTGTACGGGATAGCCGCTTTACCAACATGCTGGATTTTTTCTGTAGAGGCTGGGTCGGAAGAAAAATAAGTTAACTGATCTATTGTAACAATCCTTCCTTGATATGAAAATTTTATGAGTCGGAAGACCGAAGAGACAACAGCAGTCATAGCGTAAGACCAACTACGACCCAGAAGAAGGTTGTAATCAAGAGGGGCATCAACCACTTCCACATCTAGATTTACAATTTTACCTTCAACCCCTATGGGTAAATCCTGCAAAGTACCAAAAGGGTGGAAACCTCGACCATCAAAAGCCTTAAGAATCGTCGGAGATTGGTTCAGTGTAGGAGAACCAAGTGATTTCCAACACTGAATCGACATAATACACGTTGAAGCTCCCTCATCAATCACAGTCCGATAGATCGGTCTATTTTTTATTGTCACCAGAATCTGGAAAGCCATTTGGTGAGGTAGGCGAGGTGTACTATTTTCTAGATCGAAGATTATAAGCTTAGAATCCTGAATATCAACAGCTCCTATGGCAGACAAAAGAAATTTACGCTGTACTGGGCATGATTGCAGCACTTCCAAAGCCGACATCGTTGAAGGAGAAATAGCTAAGTCTTCAACAATGTTGTAATTCTGAGCAGCTCTCGCATGTGGATTGAAAGATGATTTACGAAGAACACCTTTAGCAGGCGGTTTGATTATTAAGTCTGGACTTGGTTTCTCGATCTGTAGCGGACTAGAAACCAGAGGAGGTGTAGTTGATGTATTTGCATTAGAACAGGATTCTTGGTACCATAATCTTGCGATCGCGTCGCAATCCTTACGTGAGACATCATCAAAATGGGCTCTTCTGAAGCAGTCGAGGTAGAACCAACCATCTTACTATCTTGACTCGGAAAGGGATCCTTCAAGACAGCAGGTTGTGAACCTTTGACGAATTACGCAACCTCGGCCTGATGTGGGCATTCCTTAGTAAAATGATCTTCGTCACAAATGTAACAAGGATAACGTGGTTCACGTTTTTCGTCATTGGATTCATTTCTATCAGTTTTTTCTTTCGAATTCTTTTTGTTTTTATTCTTCCCTTTCTTTTTACTACCGGATTTAGATTTAGCTGTAGATGTCTCCACAACATGAATATCGGCAGAAACTTCGAGGGAAGATTCTCCTTTCGGAGAATCGGTAAAGTTATAATTGGAGAAGAATTCTTTGAAGATTTCTTCTTACTTTTAGTATTGACCGTACCAATCATACCGTCAGCGGCATGAGACTCTGAAGGAGCAGCAGCTATTTGACCTTGTTTTGGAAGGTTTAGGATTTTTTCATGTAAAGTACCTGACTGCGTGTAAACGAGGTCAAGGTACTGAGCTTGAGCAATTACTTGCTCTTCAGTAACAACACCAGCCTTAGCTACATCTTCAGTAATCTTGGGTAACAATGATTTAACAAATCATTCTGCCAAAATTTGATCCGGAATATAAACTTTCACCAAATGTCTCCTACGTCGCCATTCATGAATATGATCAGAAATATACGTAGACGTGGATTGTTTCAGCGAAGTTAATAATTCTGTACCATTGTCGTATCTGACCGGCAACTGAAAATGAGTCAAGAAGGCAGTTGCTAACTAACTGAAGTTATGAAACGAGCCTCGTGGTAACTCAATGTACCATTTGGCTGCAAGACCAATAAGAGTTCTTTGGAAAATACGTAAGCGAATCGAATCATCAATAATTGAATTAGACGCACACCAAAGGTGATAAGTCATGACATGATTTGATGGATCCTCTCCTGACTTACCTTCAAATTTTGGTATATCACTGGGCAACTTATGCGGCATTGGCGGCCAACACGGATAATAAAATATTGGATCATTCGTAAGGCGCGTCAAATCAGGTAAATCCAAAGTTGCAATAAATGGTAACTGATGGTTAGGGTCACGAAAACCTTGAGTAGCCAAAGTAGTTCCAGGAGGCGAATACCCAGGATAACTGGGAATTGGATTTGCGTTAGGAATTGTATAACCTCCTGGAAAACCAGGATTAACCGGACCGAACTGGGGTTGTTGAGGCTGTTGTTAAGTATAGCCAGGGTATGGTTGATACTGATAGTTTGGATTTTGTGTATAGGGACCGAATTGTGGTTGTCCCTGGTACGGTTGATACGTGAATTGCGGTTGACTTGTGACAACCGTACTCGTACCGGCTTGTTTCGTAGGCATCTAAACCGAAGTCTGAACCGAAGATCCTGACTGGGGTACAGAGACTTGAGGGATTTGCACAAATTCAAGGATAGACGAACTTAGGGTTACAGATGCTCCAGAAGTAGGTGTTACAGGTTGAACAGGCGTAGCAGCATTTGCAGCAGTTTGAGGCGGAGTCTTAGGTGAACTAGGACCAGCTTGCTGAACAGTACTAGGTGCAGAAGGTTGAATAGTAGGCTGGACAGGTTGCTGTGTTGGACCAGAAATTAAAGGTTGTCTAGGTTGATAAGGCAACTGCACATTAGGCTGCATAGGCTGTTGATATTGGGACGGATCCCACACCATATTCATTCCGGGGTATTGTCCCGCAGAAGGTTGAACGTAAGGACTATAACCTGGTTGAACGTAGGGTTGATAAGTAAGTGGTACATTTCTGTCTCCTTGAATAGATGGCTGACCAGAAGGCTGTTGGAAACCTTGAATTGGGTACTGACCTTGAGGTTGATAACCCTGAGGCGTGTACTGAAGTTGGGGTTGATAAGGACCCTGAGGAACATATTGAGTTTGAGGTTGACCTTGGGGCATATACTGTCCTGAAGGTTGATACCCTTGAGGTGTGTACTGTCCTTGGGGTTGTCCCCCAAAATAATATGATTCCACAGTTTGTCCTGGGAAAAAGCTACCTTGAGGTTGCCCTCCAGGCGGTAATTGACTTCCTAAAGGTTGCCCCTCAGGCGGTAACTTACTACCTGAAGGTTGCCCCCCAGGCAATAATGGACTACCTTGAGGTTGCCCCCCAGGCGGTAACGGATTTCCCTGTGTTGGCCCTCCAGGCGGTAACTGACTGCGTTGAGGTTAAGGATTCAGAATATTACCAGACATCATATAGATTTGCGCTGCATTCGACGTTTTAGTTTTAACACCATTAAAACCAGATGACAACACTTGTTCAATTGGTTGAGGAGCTACTCCCGAGAAAGTACCAGATAGAGCCTGATATCCCGAAGGAACAGAAGGACCACAATGTAAAAATGATTCCGGTGTCTGGGAGAACATGGATGACTCTCCGGCCATAATGGATGGCGGATAGTAACCTCTGGGTGTAGGATGAAATGGAACTCGAGGTGGAGAAAAAGAAAGACCCAGATTCTCTAAAAAGTTTGTTAAAGATAGATACCAAGCACTAGTTCGAAGAGGGCTGTATAAAATAGATTCACGCTCCCTAAGATTTAAGGATTGAGGGGAGTCGGGAAGAGATATATCTTCTTCTGGATTAGTAAGTTCTTCAATGGAAATAAGACCAGCTGGAAGATCATTAGTGACAATATTTCTTACCCTAGGTGAACCAAGATCACTAGAAGTTAGTGAAATAAATCCTGAGGATGTTTCCAAAACAGAAGGTTTAGTTTCAGGTTCAGAGATTTCAGGTTCGTCAGCCAGTTCACTGGAAGCAGGAATACTACCAGTAACTTCAGAAACTGAAATCGGTTCTTGAATATATTCTGTTGTAGGTATTTTATGATCACAATGAACCACTATAGAGGAACTTCCAATTTCTGTTGATCTAATCCTACCACTACTGGATGATACCAGAGCACGAAGCCCTTCAAGCTGACTTGGTGAATATTCAGGGGGTTTCCCTTGTAGTCTCTGGGATTGTCTCGGCAATTCCTCCACGATTAAATATTAACTAATCACATGCAAACAAAGAAAATTTCAATGAAAACACCTAAAGTCTCTAAAGAAACAAACAGCTGAATCACATGCTTAAAAATCTAAGAGTTCAAACCACACACAAACAGTAACTTTCCATACTAAAAACACTAGTTGGTGATGAAATCCAACTTAGTAGAAATTTAACACAAAAAGGGCGGTTGGAACAGTTACCCCGACAACCTGCTTAATGAAACAGACTGGCACAAGTTTCCTCACAAAACCATATCGTGTGAAGAGAACCCCCTAGAGAGTCCAAGTGATTCTAGTCGACTTCTGCTCCAGGTACAGTGAGATCTTTCCTTCACCGTCACCTTAGGAAATAAGCTTAAGATAATGGACACTAAGGTTACCAACAGTAACAAATATAACTGGGGGAACAGTCTACGATCCTATTTCACGCGCAAGGGAAGAGTAGCAAGCTCAATCCCCTTGAAGGCTCCTCAACATGGTTAATCTGAGGTTTACCGACAAGTGACCCCAGGCTCCTCGAAAATGGTTAATCCGAGGTTTACTGTTTGTAATACGCGCAAAATCTTCTATCTTCCCCAATGAAAAAGAATTGATTGTCTCAAAGGTTCGGACATGATCTCGTGATTGACTTCTTTAAGAGAAGCTTCCCAGATTATACAAATTACAATTGGATTTATCTCCTACCGCAAGATTTGTCTACTTGTTTGTTTTTACTACCTTTGAGAGTTAACTACTCCCTACTCCAAGATACTATCCTAAGCTATGTTGGTGATAAGAGCCCTAGAAAATAAAAAGATTACTAGATGAATTTTAATTAAGCGTTACTTTTAAGAGTTGTTCCTTAATTCAATGGGTGCGGAAATGAAACTCTGATGGTGTGAAGACTCTATTTCCAAAAGACACTAAAAATGCACCTAAAAATGATAATCAGATTGTTTTCTTTCAATGAAATTCTAATTAAGGAAAAGTTAGAGAATGCAACTCTTTTAATAAACAATTCCTTCTTTAAACATAAAGAATACTTGAAAGAAAATATTTTTGTCTTTTCCAACCAATGATCAAAGCTCACAATAAAAATCCATTTACTTTCCAAAAACTTGAAGCTACAAAACAATTTTCCTTCAAAAGAAATCTAGAAATTTTAAAAGCACTCAAAACTACAAACTTTAATAATCTAAATGAATAAAAGCTTTAAGATTTTTTTTTGAAGAATGTTTTAACTTAGTTTTTCAGCAAACTAAAGATCTATTCGTCTAGAATAACAAACAGATCGAAAACACTCAATTATGTTTTTATTAAAAATGAAATTCAAAAACCAATAACAAAGTTTCTTTTCGAAGATTTGCAAAGAAACAGGTAACTCTATTTCTCAATAAAGGATGATTTCACAATCAGGTCAGATCCAGCAAAAAGACCAAAAATACCAAGGTAATCTGAGGTACTTCTAAGTGTCAAATGCTTCAAATCGCTACAAAGACCAAGTGAAATGCAATCCAAAATGCAAAACTTCTAGAAAATCATCAAAACACCAATACTGTTGAGATTTATTAACAGAAAGCTTTTGACAGAAACAATCATCAATCTGGGCAGAAAAAAAAAAAAATCAAAATCAAGATAAACTAAAGAAAGAAATCTGAAGTTTTTCAAAACTTTAACAGGGTCTGCAAGCTCCAAGATGTCACAGGTGCGGTCCTGCACTGTTTACATAGGAAAAGTGCGAAACTGCCGCACAGTGAAAACAAGGCAAAGTGTGGTCCCAGGAAAATCTAGAGAAAAACCCAAAGGATTTCAAAATTTTCAAAACAGATAAAACCTAAGCTACCTAGGCAGATGTCAATCAATCAAAAACCAAGAAAAACGTTTCCTCAAATCAAAATAAAAGAGAACAAAAAACAACAAGTTCTTTCCCCAGTGGAGTCGCCAATTTGTTGTATGGATTAATCCGTCTTGCGGACAAGACCGATCTCCCTAGTACTAAAAGTATCTAGCAACAAACATCCAAATAGACTAATCTTTCTCTAAGCATATATGATCTATGAAAAGCTCTATATAGGTGTAAAAGACTTACCGTTTGTCCAGTGCTTGTTTGAAGTTGTTGTTATCCCTCGCGCGCTTGAAGGAGTTTTCCTCGTAAACCTGCAGTCACAAACAAGCAAAATATTACATAGCACCTATATAGAAATCATCATAAACCATGCTTATCATAGTGATCAAAGAATCTATGAAATAAACCATTGATTGAAAGCTTATTGAGAAAAATGAGTATATTTGTATTAATTTCAAAAGAAGAAAATCCTTACAACCTGAGCCTTGATGTTGCACAGGACTTTCCGAGGTCCGAAGCAGGAGTCTCCTTTACTTTGATAAGTTCTGCACTCCTCAAACCAAGACAAGTAGAGTTATGTAATCTCTCCTCAAAAGTCTTAGTTAACTGAGTCTAAATCTCAACAGCACTTAGCCTCAAAATATTCTTAAGCTTGAACTCCCTTTGAGGCTACCCAATGCCTCTTTTTATAGTGGAAAAGAGGAGGTTTTTTGTTCCAAGTATGAAGGGATAGAATCCTCCTTCAAAGGGATAAGCTCCTCACATCAAGGGGTTAGCTCCATAAGGTAAGGGATTCATGCACCTCACAAGAGCGGTTCTGCCACCGCAAGATCCATTCTAGAAGCTTCCAGAATTTACTTTAATTGAGCTTTTTGGGATTTACTTGCGCCTTTTTAATCTTACAGGGGTCCGCACCTATAACAAAGATAAAGTGCGTTCAAGAACGCAGGAAAGATGAACATTGGGTGCGGGACCATAGGCAAGATAGCCATAAATTGCGACACCAAAGTTTAGGAGACTTTTTAGGAATTTTTTCTGATTTTCAAGGCTTGACATGAGGAACTGATATGTTAGACTTGCAAAAGGGAGAAGTATGAGTAATAATGAGCTCATACACATGGCAGAATGTCAGGATGACAATTTTCAGTGTAACACCATACAAAGAGTAAATCTACAGCAGTATGGAAAACACATTAAAAACACCATGAACAGAGCCAAAACTGTTGAGCCATTTTATTAAAATATGAGACATGGAAAATAAGTATAACAGTGCTAAAAAATATAGCACTCTAGCCGGCTAAGATTACTGGAATGGCCCTCAGATTCTCCCACCCAAATTACTGCTCTATTGTTGCTCTGCTGGACTCTCCCTCTACACTGCCCTGTAGAAAATTTTATTGTTGGCTGACTTCATATGGTTGGTTTGCCTAGCTCCCATGCTCATAAAATTCTAGGAAATTGGGAAGGTGGTCCTTGCCCAAAACCCAGAAAAACCCAGAAATGGTTTCCTCTAATTCCAACCTTCAAAATATGATCATTTTTCCCCTAGCGCCTCTAGCTACTAGCTGATTATGGGCTACGTAAATGAGCTGATTTTCTGCTTAGAAAATTCTAGGATTTTAACCATGGACTCTACTCAAGAAACTCAGAAAAACTCATAAAGGGTTCGTCCTAGTTTTGACTTCGGAAAATTGACCCTCTTGGGCTTGGCTCACCCAACTGCTGGGAAATTTGAAATCCTGGCTAGAACTGATGGTAGATGTCTCCAAAATGCTGCAAAAATCCTTGGTAAGAGGTGGCTAACCTCCCCTCCAAATCCTCCAGCTGAACTCTTCTTCTCTCCCACACTTACGGCACTTCCTCTCCACTGTACTACGCAGTCTTTGCTGCCTCTACGTAGTCCTTAAGGGACTACACTCTCTATTGCCTTTATGCAATCCTGAAGGGACTACGCACTCCTTCTTCTGCTGGTGTTTCAATCCCTCACTGAAGGTTGAAACTCCTCTCCTGAGAGGGCACTCAAAGTCTCCCAAGGATGAGGTTGGGATCTCTGCTCGGAGACACCCGTGTGCTAAACAGCACTATAGACTTGGCTAAACAGCTCAAGCGTGCTCTAGTCAAAATGACAAGAAAAAAAATTATAAATGAATGAATGATCTGTATGGCTACCCTCACCCCTTTTTTATTCTTGTGAAACCTTAACATCCTTGGGTCCAGTCACTAACTGCGTTGCTCCTTGGCCCCTTGGCTTTCACACTTGCTACACATCCTTGGGTCCACTCATTAACTGCGTTGCTACTTGGCCCCTTGGATTTCACACTTGATGCACTACCCTCTTGGCCTCTTGGCCCCACAAGAATTACGTTGCCCACTTTAACTCTAAGAAAGTGGTTTTATTCTAAATGTTGGGTTTATGGCTCCCTTCAACCCTTTATTCTCCTACTGAAATTTAGTTCTAATTAGTTGTATGCTAATTAGGAATATTACAGTCCTCCCCGCTAAAATTTTGGTTTTCCTCAAGCAATGCGTGAACAAGACCCATCTCTATTTGATGCTCCCCCACTATCACTGCAAAATGTTCCTAGGTCCCATACACGCCACTGAATCTTCCATTTCCTTTGCATCACTCTTATATGAAGGGATCCCTCAATGCTAGGATCCCAAGCCATCATGTCCATTATGAAGCTCTACTTGCTCCATTCACCATCTTGCTAGGAAAAAGTAGCAGAATCCCTCTAGTCATCATCAGTGAGTAGGGAATCATGATAATATGGCATTATGCCCAACTCGTCATGTAGTATCCCTACCAAGTAATCCATCATGCGCACTCCAAGAGTAAACCATCCAGATACTGCCTAATACCTGAAAAGGTAGTGTCTCACTCACATGAGCTCCTCCTGATATCATCCTGCTGACCAACTTGCCATACTAATGAATTTCCCCACTCCATCACTGACTTGCTAAAGCCCAATGGAAGATCTACATGATCCCTCCATGTAGTATGCAGTTCACCCCTAAAGTTTATCGAGTTGTGTAGAGTTGTGATGCTTGGGTCCCCTGCTAGTCTCATACAGGTGCCACCATGTTGACATTGCGCCACTCTGACTGTGAGATACCCCCAATCAGGTGCAGACTGTATCCCTTTCTCCTGGGTCCTTGTGGCAAAAATATGTGTAGGCCAAGCTCATCATGCCCGAGCATCTTCATGATGCTAATATCTACCTGTCCACTGCCGATCATGACCTTGAGCAACAACATATAAGTCTGTCTCATCATGTAGTGGAAATCTCAGTGCTCCCCCACGTGTCAAACCCAAGGTGGACTGGATCATCGTATGTTTTGTCCCCGCTGTTACACCATTTTTTGTTCATCTAACCCGTTACTATTAGATGGACAAAAGTACACCATGTAAGACCAATTTTACCCTAAGTAAAATTGCATTCACTATGAAAAATAACTTAGTAATCCATAATTTATGAAGTTGTTTATGGTCTAAACAGGAAACCCCAAGAGGAAATATTGAATAAATCCATATTTGTTTGATTTTCCTCAAGGGATAATTAATTAAACAGCAATTTAATTAATATTCCTAGTCATATTTAACCAAAAACAGGAAAATTAATTAGATAAATCACTATTTATCTTATTATTTTCTAGAAATAATTATTTAAAACATTATTTAAATCATATTCTTTGTTAAATTTGACTAAATCATTTATAAATAATTGAATAAATCACTATTTATCTAATTATTACTCAACCAAATTCTTAAAATAATAAATAAATCATTTATTTATTTATTATTTACAAATAAAGGGATTTGACCAAGTTTAAAATCTTTTTCCCTCCAACAAAAATAATAAAATATTTCATAAAATTTGGATCTAGATTTGGTTAATAATATTTTAACTATGCACTAATATCTAGACTAACTCAATATTTTGTTATAAATAGAACGGTTTTTCCATTCATTCACTACCTTTTGTTGCCTAAAGATCACTTTAGAACTATACTTTTGGTCTGACTTTGATCCTCCGTCATTGTCATATTTTGCTACCATTTTTCTTGTGAGCTCCCTTTGAGTTCCATTTTTGTCTAGGTTTTCTACACCATCAAGGGAGAGAGATCTTAGATCTGAAGCATTGAGGACATAAAAGAACCCATCCCATTGAGTGAGACTAGTAACATCTTCTATGTTCCCTTCCCAAGTGTCGTAAACACAAAAATTCTTTAAAAATATTCTTCTCTTATTCATTGGATGCATGTTGCAACTCTTATTCTTTGTTGTTTAATATCTTTAACTGCATAGATCTGGATTTTCTAGCATTTGTCTTGGTCAACTAACTGCATATCTAAATAAATTAACAGCCATCTTTGATGTTAGGGATGCTCGTTATGCACAGCTAAAGTGAGCTTTTTCGTATGCTTGTGAGTAGGATTCACACTAACAATTGGCGACTCCACTGGGGATATGATTACGACCACTGTCGTTTTTCATATCCCTACACGCCCAACTTCTTCAAACCCTAGGGTTTTTCTTCAGCTTCTTTTTTTGTTTTTCTTGATGTTGTTTTTAACCTTTAAAACCCTAAAACAATAAAAATTCTAATTTCCATGTGTTTCCAGGCCTATTGCGCAGGTGACAGGTATCAGCCGCAGCTGAGACAACACTTTTTTTCTGAAACCTGCTCCCGAAAGTGTCAGAAGTGCGGGTCGCACTTTTTGGGCCAAAACCTGCAACCTCAACCTTCAGGACGTAAAAAAAAGCCTCAAACCTGTGACCTCTGCTGAAAACAGGTCAGAATCTGTGACCTTTACTTTTTTGCGGGAATTTTTCTGTGAATTTTCTGGGTTTTTCTGGGCTACTATCTACTATTTAGGGTTGTCTGACCTCTGTCTCCACCTGTCTTGGACTTGTACTTGCTCTGTTTTACTCATTGAAGGAGGAACCTAGCCCGCTAGGGCTTTAGTACGCTTCCACCTTTCTAGGAGGAGTTTAGCTGAAGCAGGTCGTCTGAGATTTCAATGTGTTTAGCCATTTTTCAGATCTGAAGCTATACTTTCATATCCATTTCAGATTGGTTATTCATCCATCCAATACACCGATTTTCAGTTTTGTTTGGTCCTCCTCTAGGGTCCCCTCTATTTCCCTTCAAGTTGTAGCCTTTCGCCACCTCAGTTATAGTACTTTTCCCTCTGGCCTTTTGTTGCTTTCTGCACTTATTTCCAAAAGATTTGACCTCTAAATTGTTGTCCCTCCCGACTTTAGATCCATTGGCTATTTTTTGTGTTTTGACTAGATTTTTCCCACCCATAGACTAGTTGTTGGGAGTCCCTTCTTCTTGGGTTTAGATTGAAGCATCTTTAGTTGTTTATTTCCTGTCATATTCAGTTTACTTTACTGTTATTTGCAGATTTATTTATAGTTATACAACACAGTTTTTCTTTTTTTTCTACACGTCTGGGTTTAAAAATTAAAATTAACACACTTATACACACACACCCTAAGTGAAGAGCGCCTGGTTTACACCGCCAGGCCAAGACTATAGCATTGTAATAAATTGATCCTGCACCTCCCTGCGCTTGTTTCGAAATTGTAATCATTTGAAATTTCACCTCCTTGCCCTTGTTGGTCTCTCTTCCTTCTTAGATCTGTGTTTACATCATTACGCCCCCAAGGCATTTATCCCAGAGACTTCTTGGCCTTCATCCTCAATTTCCATTAGGAATACTTACTCCTCCGCGTAGGGTTTGAGTTAGTCCTCCTCCAAGTCCCCATTCCGACTCTACTTCTGGTTCATTGGGTTCCCCTTCTAGTTCTATTCCCGGTTCTCCCCCTGTCACCTTCACCATGTCTAGTTCAGGACCTAGCGCTAGTGGTAGCCCCAACCCTAATGTTGGGAATACTACTAGTGGGACCGCAACTGGAACTATCTCGGCTTCTCCCTTGCTCCCTTATATGGCAGGCCTCAGTCTTCCCGATTTTAACCAGTTGATCAGTGACTCCATACACCATGATCTTGTTTGGCCTGCTATGCCAACCAAGCTCCCTTCCGACATCCCCAAGTTTGAAGATCTTGCTCGAGAGGATCCTACAAACCATGTTTGATCTTTCCACATGTGGTGTTCGTCTAACTCCATCACCGATGACTCTTTCCATCTTCGGTTGTTCCAGCGTATGCTTACTGGAGAAGCTTCTAAGTGATATGTTGACCAGGCATCCTCCTCTCATACTACTTTTGCGACTATTGCTAGGGCTTTTTTGTCTTACTTCCAACTTCCCCTTCGTTATGACACTGGTACCAAAATTTTGACGTCTTTCCTTCAATTGTCTACGACTCGCCTATTCGATCATGTCCAGGAATGGAGGAGAAGAAAGAGCCTATGTCGAGCCCCTACCTTCGAAGACTATGTCTACATGGACTGGTTTCTCATATCCCTTTTGCCTTCTATCAGAAAATATGTCGCATCTCATTTCCCTCAAACCGAAGAAGTTTCTCTCCGGATTGCGTTGAAATATGACTTGATCTACGCACAATCTGGTTATCTTTATACTGTCTAACCTGATCTCCCTAGACATGATGGTGCCAATGCACCGAGGGCATCCCATGCCACCGATGGTATTGTTGGAGCCCTTTCTCATCTGTACACTCATCCTCCCATAGGTTATGGTTTCCCTCATGGAGGGGCTAGCTCTTCCAGCACTTTTCCCCCTCTCGGTAGCATGTATCCAGGATATGGCATGCCTCCTCCTTTTTCTCAACCTATTTACCACAATGTTTCTCAACCTCCTTATTATCCATATCCGTAGCCTGGTGCTCCAGCTCTCCAACATTAGCACCCCCGCCTCCCTTGCCTTCTCAACCCCCACAACATTAGCCACCACCCCCCAAAGGCAATTGTATGCACAGCAGGGCGCAACTAATCCTCCTACTTCCAAATAAGAGGAAAGGCAACAAAAACCAATCTACCCCAGGTAATCCAGGACCCAATCCCCAAGGTAATAAACCTAACACTGCTAACCAACAACAGGGCACTCAGCCCAAGCAGGACAGACCTATTCGCACAAACAAACCTTGTTATTTTTGTGGTGTCTATGGTCACTACATCCACGATTGTCCTCTTTTACCTCAGATGCGTCAGATGTGGGAAACTCAAGCAGCATTCCGAGGACAGCAAGCCTCCCCTTCGATTCCTCCCAATACTGCACCTATCCAGCTGGTTTTGTTTACCAATCCTTTCCCCCAGCAAATATTCGTGGCTACCCAACCCCATGAAGGTCAGGCGCCACTCAATATACTCCATATGGTACCTATGATTACCATATTCTCATGATGGACTCTGACCAACCCATTACTGTTGACCTCAACCTTCAGACTCAGTCCTGTCAGTACAACAAGCCTCCCACTACGTCTGCCGCGGAGCCTCCTTCTTCAGGTCCCACAGAGCCTCTTTCGACAACCAATGGTCCTTTACAAATCCCTCAGCCTAAGGCATAGGTCCATACCAAGATCCCCAAGGGACCATTACGTCGAAACGCTGCTTTTGGAAAAGCTACCCATTCGTATAGTATAGTAGATGATTTGGCGCAATCTCATGCTTCCATCTCAACGCTGGAACTCCTCCAGTCATGCCCTTCACAACGAAAAGCTCTACTAAATGCCATGGGTATTGTGGATCCTTCAGATGATCGTTTGATCGTCTTTGATGTTGATCGGCCAAAACATCCCCCCTTCCTGCTTCCGTCGCCTTCCAAATCCCTCTCAAGATCCAGAACACCATCTCCCGTTGTATCTTTGACAAGGAGGCATCCACTTGTGTGATTTATGCTTCGGTTTGGAAGCAACTCGGATCTCCTGAGTTGGCCCCTTCCACTATCACCCTCCGTGCATGGGATGGCCACTCTTCCCAGCCCATTGGCTTATTCTGAAACTATCCTATTACTCTTGTGAGCAAGACTTGTAGAAATTATACAAGATGCATGTATATTACTGGACTCCCCTGATCTAACAAATTAATCTTATGTCAAATATAGGATCCTTCCACTTAATTCTTTGTGGAAATTAAATCGCTAATTGCAAACACATATGAAGCAAATCAATCGCACATAAACACAGTTGTTTAACAGGAAAGCTTAAAGCTAAAAACCCCAATTATCATATATTATGTATATCAATGGAACATGTAACAATCTCATACAAATCTTAGTACATCAAGCTCTTAGTATAATCAACAATCATTACACGCTGTCATGCATAAATTTGCATATATATGCACCAATTTCTTGCCTCCTGACAGCCTGCCTCCACTGCGCAATCCCTGCTAAAGAAGACCCCTGAATGAATTCAAATTTACCATGCCTTGACTGTGCAATCCTCATTGGCATCTCCAATGTGTGTCAGATGCATTGAATGCATCACTATAGTCACAACAGATAGTCCATCTCACCCTTTCACCTATCTCTCCACTGGGTCTCCACTGGAACTGACATGCAAGTAGTTAACTGTAGTATTTGTTCATTTCCAAGTGAGTCTCTAGTTGTATATTAATTAAATAACTAAAATCTCACTAATGTATCTTCAGTTAGAACTAGATACAACTAGCACAACTAAGTTTAACTCACTTAACTGAGTTAAACTAAATAATAGCTCACATAACTACTCTTCCAACTCTGTCACAACTTGCCACTATCAATTATAACTGAGTCCTCCATGCATGAGTCACCAACCACCCTAGGAATTGCGTAATTCCTTCAGCCCACTGATTTTCCATATCTGTTCACTAAAATAAAGTGCTCCAAGAGAATAAGTTGATTTTTATTGTCGGATTATTATTAAGGGCTAATAATAATCGACATGCATCTATTTTTAGATTAGCGATCAATAAATAGACTTCGCCCAATCTTTTAAAAATAGAATCTCATATATTTTTCCAACTTGATCAACCATCTACTAATAGCTTCCTGCTACTTATAGAATATGCTCACCATGTCTAAAAATAGACATACACCTAAAAATAGCCTGCGGGCCCCACTTAGTGAAGGTGCTTAATTTTCATTAAGCTCATCATCTTGTTGAATCTCAACACTCCCTCTCAACAAGATAGGGATTATCCTTCACCCCGATCCTACCTCTATGGTATTCGAATTTGCTCCTGGTGAACGCCTTTGTCAGAATATCTGCATCTTGATCTTCCATAGGAATGTATTGAAGCAACATGATCTTCCGCTGCACACAATCTCTTATATGATGATACTGGATATCTATATGCTTAGATCTATCATAAAACACAGGATTAATCAAAAGTTTAATGCAATTCTGATTATCACAATGTATCACTGTAGGATCTAAATGAGAACCAAACAAACTGACCAGGATCTTCCTCATCCAGATAGCCTCACATGCAGCTTGACTTGTTGCCATGTATTTTGCTTTCGCTGAACTGAGTGCCACAGATCTTTGTTTCCTGTTGTACCAAGAAACTGTTGTAGATCTGATACTGAAAGCCCCTCCTGATGTGCTCAAACTGTCCGTTGGGCTGCCTGCCCAATATGCATCTGTGAAACCATGCAACTTCACCTCATTCGTCTATCTGTACCATAATCCATACTCAGATGTGCCCCTGAGATATCTCAGGACATGTTTGACTGCCTTCCAAAAGAGCTTGGTAGGATTAACCATTGCTTGACTAAGCTGGTTCACCACATAGCATATGTTTGGTCTTGTATTAACTAAATACATGAGCGAACTCACCAACTGTCGATAGACAATAGCATCCACTACGTCTGTCGATGTAGCATCCTCTTTCCTCCAATTTCGTGGAAGAGGAGTATCCATGGGCTTGTAGTCCTCCATGTGAAACTTATCAAGTATCTCCCAAGCATACTTGCCTTGAGACACAAACAATTCACCTTCTCACTGCCATATTTCCAATCCAAGGAAATAATGAAGGAGGCTCAAATCCTTCATCTCAAACTCCTTTGAAATATCTTCCTTGCATGAGTGTATCAACTGCTCATCACCCGTTAGTATTAAATCATCAACATAAAGAAAAATGATTAAAAGCTTACCCTCCAACACAATTTTGTATAGGTTTGCATTAGGCTCACTCTTGGTGAAGCCAAGTCCAGTGAAATAGTTGTCGATTCGTGTGTACCAAGAAAGAGGTGCTTTCTTCAGCCCATACAATGCTCTTTTGAGTTTGCACACATGCAACTTGCTGTTGAAGATCTCAAATCCTTCAAGATACTCAATGTACACTTCTTCCTCAATGATCCCATTAAGGAACGCAATCTTCACATCCATTTGATGAATGTTCCAACCCATTTGTGTTGAGAGAGCAAGGATGGTCCTTATGGAAGAATATCGTGCGACAGGTGCAAGGTTTCTTCATAATCAATCCCCTCAATCTATGAGAAGTCACGGGCAACAAATATTGCCTTATAATTCTCGACGCTCCCATTAGCAGCTTGCTTTACCTTGTAGATCCATCTTGAACCTACCACTTATTTACCAACCGGCCTTGGAACAATCTCCCAAGAATTGTTTCTGACAATGGATTCATACTCCTCTACCATGGCATCTACCCATGTGGGCTCCTGCGCTGCTTCCTCAAAGGAAGATGGCTCTGTCACGATACACTTGCTCATGAGAGCCATGTATCCAGTGAATCGGTCAAGTGACTGTCTCTGTCTGTGTTGTGATGTAGGGACTCCTACATTCTGTGCCACATCAACCTTTAGTCTCTCAGCTTCTATGGTACACCTTCTGCCTGTTCTGATGTTTGGCTTTGTGTGAGTGGACTCCTCCACTCCATTGTCCTCCTCCTATGGTTGATCCACATCTTGAGGCTCATCTTTGGGAACAAGAAGTTTCTCCTCTGCATGCAAGTCTAGCTCCCTCTCAAGCGACAACTTCATGGATTTCACCTCATTGAATTTTATATCTCGTCACACCACAATCATCCGACTGTTTGGAAAATACACATGATAATTATGGGGTGTTTCTGTGTACCCCACAAATATCCCAACTTCTGCAATCGGCTCCAACTTCTTCCTGGCATCCTTTGTCACATGAATGTAAATAGATGAGCCAAAAATCTTCAAATGAGAAATATCAGGCTTCTTACCAGTAAAATATTCTTCAGGTGTACTCATGCCAAGTACTCTATGAGGACAACGGTTTTGCACATAAACCGCAGTGTCACATGCTTCTGCCCACAAGTGCATCGGTATGCCCTGGTCATGCAGCATAGCTCGTGCAGCACCCACGATATTTTTTTTCTTCCTCTCTACGGCCCCATTCTATTGTGGGTTATGAGGTGCTATGAGTTCTCTTCTAATTACTTTTTTGCTACATAATTATTTGAATTCGTTCGAGATATATTCACCACCATTATCGCTCCGCAGAGCCTTCACTTCCTTCCCCGACTCCTTCTCCACCAATGCTTTAAACTCATATAAGTTTGAGAATGTTTCACTCTTCTTCTGCATGAGGAAGATCCAGCATCTACGAGAATATTCATCAAAAAATATAACATAATACCTATCTTTTGTTGTTGAAGCAACCGAGAAAGGTCCACACACATTTGTGTGAATTCTCTCCAGGATCACCGAAGCACAGTTATCCTTCTCATGAAAGGTGGTCTTCACTAAATTACCCATAGTACATCCCTTGCACTGATCTGACTGTGTAAGAGTAACCTTGGGAAGTCCAGTAGAAATTTGCTATAAAATCTTCAAGGCACCATGGTGAAGATGGCCCAATCTCCTGTGCCATAATTTGCCCTCATCCCGGCTCACCACTTCTTCTGCTTTGCCCATCATTGCAGTGCAGCCATCTACCTCCAACTTGTAGAGATTCTTAACTCGAATCCCTATCCTATTAGTTCGATCCGTTGTTTTATGTCACAGGAAAGCTTTTCCCTCGCTGAAAACAACGTCATAACCTCTGTCCTCCAACATCGCAATCGAGACCAAGTTCTTCTTCAGATCTGGAACATGCATAACATTTTTTAACAGAAATGGTTTGCCTGAATCCCTCTCAAAGGTAATGGTTCCAATGTCGGTCGCACTGTATCTACCATCGTCGCCCATCTCTATATGCATTTGGAGATCTTTCTCCTCCAAGCCACTAAACAACTCCTTGTCTCCTGTCATGTGGAAGGAAGCACCACTAGCAAGATACCACACCGATCCCATTGCACTTGAAACCAAGCATGTGATCAAAGAGAAATCAAGTTCAAATTGTGAGGCTAAGGCCTCACAAGCTGCAGCTCCAGCATTCTTCTTGTTCTTCTTTTTCTGTGGGCAGTCAGTGGCGAGATGCCCATGTTCGTGACAGTGAAAACACTTCACCTTGGACAAATCTAGCTTCTTGCCTTTAGCCTCGGATTTTGGATGGGATTTCTTCCCCTTCCCTTTCCTTGCTTTGGTAGCCAAAGCGCAATTCTCTTCATCATCATTCTTAAATGAAGAACCATCCCTAGTACTTCGCCTTATCTCCTCCTGCACTAGATCCGACCAAAGTCACTCCCAATCCGGCAGTTTCTCCCGTCCATTGATAGAGTCCTGATAACTGTGACAACCCTTCAGTAGCCCAAGGAGAGCCAAGCTCACCAAGTCATCATCCACAACTATGATTCCCACACTCCCCATCTCATCCCTACATTGCACAAACTTCGTGAGATATTTTGGAATATTGTCGCCCTTCTCCATTTTGATTTTTCTGAGCTTATCTTTCAGCGCCAACTTCCTATGATCGCTGTTGCTTTGGAAAAGATCTGTCAAATCCTTCCACATTGCAAATGGAGTGAATTTACCGTGAAGGCTTGACACAATATGGTCTTTCACACCTTCCAAAAGAATTATTCTTGTCCTCACAACTTTCTTTTGCCATGTGTCAAGTAATGCAGCATCACTAGAAGTAGGCTTAGGAACATCATTATCGATGAACTCCTTCATGCCATTATCTTCAAGAACCGCCTCCATCCAGGAAATGTAGTTCGAGCTACCCTCAAGGGCATACTCCAACTGCAACCCATTGAAATCCATTTCAATGAATATTCAACTGTCGCACCAAATAATTCTTGCAGCAAATTCGAATTGTCCACCAACACAAAACTTAGCACCACTTCAATATTGCAATCTCCAGTGATTAACACTGCTCCAATACCATGTAGAAATTATACACGATGCATGTATATTACTAGACTACCCTGATATAACAAATTAATCTTATGTTAAATACATAATCCTTCCACTTAATTCTTTGCAGAAATTAAATCACCAATTGCAAACACATATGAAGAAAATAAATTGCACATAAACACAGTTGTTTAACGGGAAAGAAAAAGCCCCAATGATGTTGGAAGACATTGGCAGGGAACCCTGAGGAGAGCTGAAACCCTAGCCATGGTGTCCATGGCTTTCTCGAGACTGGTGGAGGCATATGCGCATTGGGTACTAGGAAATTGTGTTACCTCGCTCCCTGGTTTATCTGTCAGGTGAGGAATCTCTATTATTTTCGTGTTACGATGACTTAACCATTTATTTTTGTGGCTCTGAAGCTCCGACCGGTTATGGTTATCATTTCTACTCTGCTGCTCACTGCGTATCAAGGTGTCTGGGGTTTGTTTTTTCATTCACGAGGTTTGCGGGGTTTTCTATGCTACTCTAAGCACACTCCCTATATCGATCTGCGTTCTCCTGTCGAGAAACTCTGTCCCACCAGTCCCTGCCCTAAGCGTCTAAACGTTCCACTTACACATTTTTATTACTTCTGGGCACCTTGGGGACATTTGGAATTCCATTCTACTGCCATCCGAGCTCTCTGTTTTTGTCATTAGGCTACGTACTCACTTCTCGCAGGCACCGGCAACACCACAAGCAGTTTAACTTGCTGACGCTATGACTGTTACCCATTAGACTGCACCGGTCTATGTCTTCCCTGTCTTTGGACATGGGCATATTCGAAGAAGAGCTGGACTACTCTGCTGACCCACTGGAGGGGGTAAATATCTAGGGGTCACAGCCTATTGTTGATTTGGCTGCCATGGAGGATAAGGAGCCTGCCCCAACCCTCCACCGGCCAGAAACGCCCCCTCAAGTCATGACCTCATGCGGCACCATATCTATTGAGGGTTTTTCAGACTCTTCGCCCATAAATATCCCGTCGCCATCGGTTCTGTGACACAAGGAGCACCTAGCACATGACATTCTCGTTCTACCGGAAATTAACAACACTGATTCAGGGCAGTGCTCCATGGTGGCATCTGATTATCTCAGCGTGGATTCCTTGCTTTCGCAGACTTGTTCATCAGTGGGGATGGGTCTACGCAACAGCTGCCCATTCCATCCATTGCGGTGACTGAGCTGGTTGCATCTTTGGTATGTTTCTTTGATATTCCATTTGATGCACAGATGGTTAATGCGCAACTCTCGTCTGACTTTGACAAACTTGGAGACACTAGTGCGGCCATTGGCGACCAATATCTGCAAAAGGGTATTGGGAAAAAGTCTCGTCCTCCGAAGAATCGGCACATCCATAGTGTAAATATAGGCAGCGATAAAGGTATGGCCAATATTGAGCAAACGGCCGCCACGGTTCTTGTGGGCAAGGTTCGCAGACGCAAATATACCACAACTAGATTAAAACTCTGAATTGAGGAGATTTGGGGTGGTCATTTGGAGTACTTGTCGGGGGTAATGCTACTAAACAGAGGATGGTTTGCCTTAACCTTCTCATCACCTGCTTTAGTGGATTGGGTCTTGGCTAAGTACTGGCATATCAAAATGCATCCAGTGTTGTTTAAGAGATGGACCCCTCTCTTTGATCCAAAAAATGATAATTCGGGAGCTGGCCCGATTTGGATGCGGCTGCCAGGGCTACCGATCCAATTTTTGAATGAAGTCGCACTTCAAAGCATTGGGGAGGACTTTGGGCTATACCTTGATCATGGCAGATCATATCTGGAGACTGGCATCTACTTAGTGTCTTGTATCTTTGTTTTCCTAGATACTAGAGATGGCCTTCATGACAATTACAACATGTTTTTTAAAGGGATGGTTTGGCAACAGATGTTTTACTATGAGGGGATTCTGTTCAGATGCAGGCAGTGCCATGAGGTTGGGAATTTATACAAGGAATGCCAAATTATGGGTGTTGTGGCTCCTACCTACAATATGATGGTTCACATGGCTACACAGATGGATCCAGTTACCATTGTTTCACCTGATTTTACACCAAAGGGAGATTTACCATAGACCTTGGAGGTGTTGCCTACTTGGCCGATCACTCAAGCTCGTACCCACAGTATGACCAGCCACTCTTCACTGCCGCTTTAGACTTTGGTTCCGGGTACCTCTCTATCCTTTCCATCTCATTGTTTTACTTTTACTCTTGCACCGTCTATTTCTGCACACCTTTCTATTAGTTCTTTTTGCGCTATCAACTGCTCTGTTGCATCGGCCCCCCTACCTTTCCTCCTACCATTTCCCATACTTTTGCGGGTTCCTCATGCCTTTCTCCCCTTTTGACTGACAACTCCACATCTGTGGGCCACCATTACTTCTTGTGATCATCTACTCTGCAACTCCCCATGTCCAAGATTGGCATTGGCTCAATCCAATGTCTTACATCTGTTAAACATTGAGGCGGACCTATAGCTATCTCAAAGGTTATCCACAGAGCTAACAAAGAGGTTGCGGTGGGTACTCAATCGAACCTTCTTCAAATTCTTAGAGCAAGGAAACCCAAGGATGGGGTTCCATTATGATATGTCTCTCCTACAAGTGTAGGGGTCTTGCCATCCCTATCAAAGAATTGGCCCTCAGGCGACTCATTCATACCTCACCCATTGATATATTGTTCCTGCAAGAAAAATTGGGGGACGGGGAGTCCATTAACTTGATCCCTAAAACTCTCTTCCCAGATTGGACCTTTATAACCATCGATGCACGGGTTCAATCTGGTGGTTGTGCACTTGGCATCAACAGCAAGACCACTCGGATATTAAATTGTTGGGGTCGGGTGGGTTTTCTTGGCATGGAGGTCTCCACTTGCGATTTTGAACTACCCTTCACCCTTATCAATGTTTACGATCCATGTATCAATAGAGAGATTTTCTGAAAATCACTACTTCAAAGCTCCCTTCTCTAGCTTCAGCATATTATACTAGGCGGGGACTTAAATTTCTCTATTGGGGTATCGGAATCCTGGGGACCCCAAGCTGTCTCGGATCAATTATTAGATTTATTTGCCTCAAACCTAGAATTAGCTGATCTTATTGATATAAATATGCCGAAGAAGCAACCCACTTAGCGAAACAGAAGGACGGGAGAGGCTTCTCTGGCACGGGGATTTGATAGATTCCTTATCAAGCAGCCTTTTCTTAACCAAATGGTTTGATCTAGATAGTGGGTGCGTTCGGTCGGGGTCTCGGATCACTCTCCTGTGTATTTGGAATTTCTAGCCAGAGATCAGAAGCCGCACTCACTATTCAATTTCAACGCTAATTGGCTCCAAGACCCTGAATTTCACTTGCTGGTCACACAAGAGTTGCAGCACTGTAATCTATCTCCTGATCAGGAATATGCAAGGGTTTTTAATGAAAATATCAAACATATAAAAGCAAGAACTATCCTATGGGCAAGACACAAAAAGAAGCTTGAGGAGGAGGAGCTTAATAAGATTGATTTAGAAATCATCCAGCTCACTGATTTGAGCCTTTTGGGTTTTCGTTCAGCGACTGCAAAAGAGCAGCTTATTGCACTTGAAACAAACAGGGCAAACATTCTTCAACATAGGGACGAGGAGTGGAGATTGAAAATTAGGGCCATCTGGCTACAAGCCAGGGATGAAAATACAAAAAAAAATCAGCAGTGTGCTAGAGGAAGGCATATCTCAAATACTATTTGGGAACTTTCTGATTCTAATGGATATGTGGCTAAATCCTTTGCTCAACTATCGGATCTTGGTGTCCAGCATTTCACTAATCAATACAGAGCACCACACAACAACAACTTGCTGGATATTATGAATATTGCACGTACCTTCCACAGATATGTGGATGATGAATAGGGAGAGAAGCTTAATACACCGATCACCTTGGGCAAAATTGAAGGCGTGCTGAAATGGTTTAAGAAGCACAAAAGCCCAGGACCGGATGGTTGGCCCATAGAATTCTATCTCCATTTTTTGAACTTTTGGGCAGATATCTCCTCCACGTCATTGAAGACAGCAAAATATCTGGTAGGATCTATGATGGATTCAATGCTACTTTCATTGCTCTGATTCCAAAGACTAACCATCCTGCCTATTTTCATGACTACAGACCTATATCCCTGTGTAACTGCATTTACAAAATCATTTCAAAAATCATTGCTAATTGTATTAAACCCATCCTCTCTTCTCATATAGCAAAGGAGCAATTTGCCTTTCTCCACCACCAACAGATCCATGAAGCCATTGGTGCTGCTCAGGAAGTCTTGCACTCCATTAAATCGAAGAGACTTAAAAGCACCATCCTCATAATTGACTTGGCTAAAGCCTTTGATCATGTGAACTGGAACTATATTCATCTCATACTTATCCACACGAGCTTTCCCCACCTTTTCACAAACTGGATTATGGGTTGTATTATGAATGTCGCCTTTAGCATTCTCATCAATGGGGCTGCTACTGATTTCTTTCATGCAAGTCGTGGACTCGGGCAGGGATTCCCACTCTCACCACTTCTTTTTGTCCTTTTTATGGAAGGACTCTCGTCCCTCATCCACAGGGAAAAAGAAGCTGGTGAAATCCATGGTATTAAATTAAATGATTTCCTTCAACTGACTCATTTATTATTTGTGGACGATATGATTATTTTTTTGGATGGCTCTTGTCAAGATTGTTCACAATTTGATAAAATCCTCTAGATTTTCTGTAGAGCTACAGGTATGGCTCCAAATCACTGCAAATCCACCATCATTCAGACCAGATGCTCGGCACATGAACAGGACCATGCCATTCAGAAATTCCCTTATGTTTGCAGCCATATAGGGGAAGGTTTAAAATATCTTGGCTTCCATATCAAGCCAAATGATTATCAAATTAAGGATTGGAATTGGTCGATTTCCAAAGTAGAGCGCAGAATCAATATTTGGCACCATTGATGGCTCTCATGGGTGAGCAGATTGGTTTTAATTAAATCAGTCCTGGAAGCCATCCCTGTTTACTGGATGTCACTTGATTGGCTTCCAAAAGGTATCACAAATTGCATTCAGCTGATTTGCAGACAATTCCTATGGAGGAATTCTGGTAGGGAGTGCACATTTTCCTGGGTCACTTGGGACCATATCAGTAGGCCAAAGGACTGCGGTAGTTGGGATATAAAAGATCTCACTAAATTTTCCACCGCCCTTACTACAAAACTAGGTTGGCACCTCATTTCTAGACGGAGCTTGTGGAGGGAGGTTACTGTAGCCAAATACATTGCTCCCAAGAACACATTGGATTGGATCTGTGGTAATATTCAAGCATATCCAGGATCCTAAATCATTTTGAGGGCCATCTCAAATTATATGCACCTTATCCAGCAAGGGCTGACTTGGCACATCAGTGCTGGAACTATGGTCAGACTAGGTGAGGACTCATGGTCAGGTAGCGGAAGAAACTAAAATTACCTAAATTCATCATTGATCACCTCACACATGCCATTTTTCTCTATCTATCTCAGGTTGCGGACCCTTTCAGGACTAATTGGCATGCACAGGGCTGGTTAACTGCATAGGAACTTGATCTACCCATCGTGGGACAACCTATCTGGGCCTGATACACCATGGCACTTCAGCCATCTCACATTCGCTTATCGGACCAGGAGGATGAGCTCCTTTGGGCTCTCTCACCAAAAGGAAGGTACTTCCCAAAGACAGGATATATTACACTTTGTGCCCCCAAAGAACCAAATATCAAACTATGGTGGTGGCACCCTATCTGGAAGCTACGGGCACCTCACAAGACCAGACTTCTTATGTGGTGCATCCTGCACAACTGCATCCCTACCATTGAAAATATTAGAAGAAGGGCTATGCAGGGCTCGTTCAGGTGTTGTTTCTGCTTTGCTCAGGAAGAGGATGCTCTGCATCTCTTCCTTGAATTTCCATTGGTCGGGGGGCTTTCGCGATCGGTTACCCAAGCGATTAGATGTTCGCACATTTGGCATGGACACTCCATTGCAGAGGCCTGGGCATTATGGTGGAAAGCTCCCAATTGTGACAAAATTCGAAACCTCCCTTTTTTCATTGCTTGGGGCATTTGGACCGGTAGAAACAGATACACCTTCGAAGGAAAGCATGTTATCTAGGATCACATCTTCTCTAGCATCATCTCCACTTTCAACATCATTCCGAATGAGGAGAAACCTTCCCACAATAAGAATATCATCCCTGAAAGCATCGATCATTCTTACCCATGGGCATATTTCGATAGGGCATCAAATAAAAATGGGTGTGGGGGTGGTGTGGTATTACACATTTTTTCCACTCATGATTTCCATCTCAAAATGGGGCTGGGCCTGGGCACAAACAATTTTTCCGAACTCCTTAGCCTTCATCTACTTTTACTCTTTGCATGTGAACATGGATGCAACAGATTACAGATTTTTGGAGATTCACAAATTGTTATTAACTGGTTCAACACTCATACACAGTGCCATACACACACTCTTATTACATTATTGAGGGAGGTGCATCTTCTGAAATCATATTTTGATACTATTACTGTCACTCACATTTTATAGGCGAACCAAGTGGCAGACCAGCTTTCCAAAGAAGCTGCGGAGTTAGATTGGGGCAGTTGGCACATTTCTGAGCATGATGGTGAACAGGTTTACAGATATTACCATAGACCTTTCATATATGACATACATGATATGAGAGCAGTCACTCCTTGACTGCATTTTTTTCAGACATTATTATTTTGATGTATATTTCTGCTAATGTTTAATCAGCTCTACTTATATCGACTGATACTGGTTTTTATCTATATATATCATTTATGACTAGATTAGAGATGAGAAACTATGCTATATATTCGCACTGATACTTGCAGCCTACTTTCCTCCTTGATGAGGATTCAAAGCCATGCTCTATGATGGTATTTATATGTAAAATGTAACATGTAATTTTTCTTTTACTGAATGAAAAATTACAACTTTTTTCCTGGGAAAAAAAAGTTGTTTAATGGGAAAGCTTAAAGCTAAAAACCCCAACTGTCATATATTATGTATACCAATGGAAAATGTAAAAAACTCATACAAATCTTAGTACATCAAGCTCTCAGTACAATCAACAATCATTACACACTTTCATGCAAAAATTTTCATATCTATGCACCAATTTCTTGCCTTCTGACAGCCTACCTCCACTGCGCAATCCCTGCTGAAGAAGACCCTTGAAGGAATTTGAATTGGCCTTGCCTTTACTGCACAATCCTCATTGGCATCTCCAATGTGTGTCAGATGCATTGAATGCATTGAATGCATCACTATAGTCACAACAGATAGTCCATCTCACCCTTTTACCTATCTCTCCACTGGGTCTCCACTGGAACTAACATGCAAGTAGTTAATTGTAGTATTTTTTTAGTTGCAAGTGAGTCTCTAGTTGTGAATTAATTAATTAATTAATTCAATAAACTCTCACTAGTGTATCTTCATTAGAACTAGATGCAACTAGCACAACTAAGTTTAGCTCACTTAACTGAGTTAAACTAAATAATAGCTCACATAAATACTCTTCCAAGCTCTGTCACAACTTGCCACTATCAGTTATAACTGAGTCCTCCATGCATGAGTCACCAACCACCCTAGGAATTGCGTAATTCCTTCAGCCCACTAATTTTCCAAATATGTTCACTGAAAAAAAGTGCTCCAAGAGAATAAGTTGATTTTTATTGTCGCAATATTATTAAGGGCTAATAGTATCGACATGCATCTATTTTTAGATTAGCGATCTATAAATAGACTTCGCCCAATCGTCTAAAAATAGAATATCATCTATTTTTCCAACTTGATCAACCATCTACAAATTACTTCTTGCTACTTATAGAATATGCTCACCATGTCTAAAAATATACATACACCTAAAAATATCCTGCGAGCCCCACTTAGTGAAGGTGCTTAATTTTCACTAAGCTCATCATCTTGTTGAATCTCAACAAGACTGTTTGTGTTGACGTAGAAGTCATAGATGCCCCCGTAGATTACAACATTCTATTGGGTCCTAGCTACACTTATACGATGTATGTTGTCCCAGCTGTGATTCACCATAAGATGTGCTTTCCTCACAACGAAAATATTATCACCATCGACCAATTGACATATTACGAACCGAAGTCTCAGACCTCTCCTGATTCCATGATATCTTCGGTGGCCATTAAAAAAATAGTCGAACCTTTGACCAGTGTTTCACCCGAAGTATACAAAGACTCCTCTTTGTTTGGTTCATTCCCTGGCCTTTCTCCTCCTATCTCTAATCCCATCTCGTCGAACGTTTGCATGATGCAATTGTCTCGATCCACCCTCAAGCGGCCCGCTTCGACTAGTCAGCAGCCCCGCCCTCCGTAACTTGCTCCTAGAACCTCGACTTAGCCTTCAGGTCCCCCTCCTCAAGGCCCCTCATATGCAGTTGGCATCCATGAGCCTCCCTACCCTCCTGGCACATTTCCTCCTGGCCTTAACAATCTCGGAGCTATCCTGCCTGGCCATTACTCCTTTGGTTAGATACCGTTTCTAGCTCCCCATCCTGGACTATTTTCAGTACCTATTATGGCTACCTTATCCCTTCCTAACATGACCCTGGGGATCCCAGTCTTGTACATTGATCTCCCAGCTACTATTCCGCCTAGTCAGCCCAAACCTTATCTTTCTTTGACCCCGGTCCAACCGGTCGCCATGACCCCTCCTTTTGCTTCCGTGCCTCAGCCACCTCAATGGGGACCTACTCTTGTTGTGAAAGCTTCGGCTGAGGGGGGCAAAGCTCGCAAGAAGGTACCTAAAGACAAGGCCACCCCGACAAACCCTACTCCTCCTCAACCTCCAAAGTGTACCCCCCCCGTGTGCTTTGTGTGATGTTGTCGGTCATGCCACCCATCATTGTCCTGAATTACCTCGCATCAAACCCATGGTTAATGTCGCATTCCCTGAGTCTACAGTCTCGAAAACCAAGAACCCTTGACTGTAGCCAAGAACCCCAATACTATTCACACCAAACACCCCTGTGCTTTGTGTGATCTCCATGGCCATTATACCCATCGTTGTTCCCACCTCAAGCATTACCGCACCTCTTTGGAGGTAGTTTGAGAGTACGAGATTGAATAGAACCAGTCCGCCTCTCCCGTCCTTGTGTAGTATGCTTCAGTCCAACCTGAGGATTTAACTGCTCCCATTGACATTCCCCCTCCTGATGTTGAGATGACGGAGCCTTCGGCCACCATCCTCTACCTATCATCATTCATGATATCCATGGTGGAAGACCCCTCTGATGCTTCCCCTTCTGTTTCGCTTGACCTCCCTGTAGCGATCACCCTGGGCTCAACATTAATGGATCCCTTATCTACCTGTTCTTCTAGCACCCTCCATGATGATGCGCATGTGAACCTTTCTTCTCATGATGATGAGTCAGGTAGCTTCACTGCATCATGTGGTCTCTCTTCCTCCAATCACCCCATCTTCTATTATGATGATGACATCATGGAAGTTGTTTCCACCCCTGACTTCATCTTTCTCGCCCATAAGCGATATGGCACCATTCGTGTCTATGGTGACTTTCGTGACCTAAGCACAAATTGTCCCCAATACAGCACCCACACACCACCTACCCGTTGGTGTACGGTTGGTAGACATCCTACTCAGAGCACTCCCTCTAGCAGTGTTTGTTTGATTTATACCTTGCGTTCGGGTTGCCAGCATTGTTCATCATCCTCTCATTTGTTGTCTTGTGGCACATTTCAGATGGACCCCTCGTCCACACCTTATATCGGTTATGCCGATGGTGTAAGTCACTACTCCCAGAATCTAGCCTCGGCAGGTTGAGCCATTTTTACCCCCTCACATTCACTTGTTCTCTCGAACGGCGTATGCATTGGTACTGCCACCAATAACCAAGTCAAATATGATGTAGCGCGAGGTTTATTAGCCGATGCCCTTTCCCATCGCATCCTTCACCTTCATGTTCATTTAGATTGCTTGTTTCTTGTCATGCAATTGAATGGTGTCTATCGTGTGCATAATCCTATCCTTTTTAGAATATATTTACGAGTGAAGCTTTTGATGCATGAATTTTAAATCATTACATTCAGTCATGTACCTAGAGCAAAAAATCACTATGTAGATAGCATTACAAACAATATTCTATATTGGCACTTATCACATGCATTCAACACAAGACAATAACATAAACCATAAAAACGATGCATATCCATTATATGTGTCATTCAAAATGTGTTAGAGTCCATCAGCTCTGATACATTTGACATGCCCATAACATGTTACAAAAACTCAAAAATGGGGGCACCACATGCCCCTATACCTAATCACTATCTGGAGGATCTCGAGCCAATGGCTCTGCTCCTGTAGCTCGTAGATCACGCATCCCTTATCTGACCATCGCCATGCGCCACATGACCCCTCGCCACTCCGAGGGTAGACCAATACATGACTCTATGTACTGGTCATCCAAGTCTTTCCAGTCACTCTCTAAAACACCAGTCAAAAGCCTCTCACATATACGACGAATGTCCTCCAGGAGGGCCACTGCATCCTTATTTTGCGGTGCTCTCGACCCACTAGGTCCTGCAGCTCCTAATACTGCAGGTCGTCCCATGTACCCGGTCAGTTTTACCGGTGTTGTATATGCATACCAAAATTGAATGAATCAATACCATATACAATATTCTGAAACTTTAAAATGAACATAAAATATTAGCAACTTGTCACTTACCCTCAGGCCCCCATACTCGACCAGGCGGAAGTGGCAAGTCCGGGTCCCCACAATAACTCATCCCACTATAGGGATAGTTATCTATGTATAGTGGCATCTAATCCCAATGAGCGAAAAACTCGGGTCAGAACACCCATCCAACTACCCCACCTCCCCCTCTGCACAGTAGCTGCCCCCAGCGGTGCATCCTGGGCTCTCTCGAGCCCCCATCTTGGATCTGTATGTGAGGTTGGAGTGTCAGGATCTTCTCAAAGAAGAGCAAGCACAACACTGTGCCATATGCATATTCATGGTTCACTTGCCGCTTGCATAGCGAAAACTGTCGTTTCAATGACAACAACATCATTTGGGCCCACCCATATTAGGTCCCACTCAACGCACTCTCAAAAATCATCATCTGACCCCCAGTGATGTGGTGGAGTGTCTGGTTTCCCAAGATCAGCAGCATTGCTGCTGGCACAGCACGGGTCTCTAACCTCTCTAGATCCCCGATCGGTATCCATTTCCCCTTCACATGGAGACCTGGTTGGAAATGGTGCTCTACAAACTCCATAATGTTCCACCCTCGTAGTAACACTGGCTACGTATTCCCCACCATCCCAAGTGGTGGGAGAACAGTCAGGAAATATATATCCTGGATAGTCAACTCGATCTGGTGCCTCTACACTATAAATACCTCATGGTCCAAATCCCAATAACTGACAATCTAGGCCAACAAGGGCTCTCCAGCTCTCATCAAAGGGTTCTCCACAAAATTCAGGACCCCAAACCTAGCCAATGCAGTATGGACACCATGATCCTCTCGGATCTCTGACCCTAATATGTCCAAGTCTCTCTCTCTCTCCAGTTGATCCTCAATTCTACCATATCTGCACAAAACCATCATACTTGTCAATTTACAGAAAGGAGAGATTGCATTCAACCATAAAAACCCAACTCTCAGCCAAGAAACAGTACTGAAATCCTCCTCTTTGTCCAGTCACACTTTTCAGGCAAATTCCTGGGATAGGTCGCAGTTTTCTGCCCAAAACCTGCTACCCAAGCCGTAGATATTGCCCTAAAAAGTGCGACCTTGTCGTGAAGCAGAGCAGGGGTCTGTTCCTCAGCTCTAGGCACCTAAACTAAACTTTCAATCCACTGAAATGAAAGAGTAGGGTTAGGCCTCTTACCTGCAACTAACGGATCTCGATTCCAACTGTTGGTTTGTCCGCTACGATTGGCGCAAGATTTAGGGTCTTTTCTCCTCTCTACATTCACCACAGCTACACTTGCAAATGGCTGAATTTGGAGGGAAAATTCCTTATTAAAAGAGAAACCCAGATTTTTCTTTCGCCCGCTGCAGCCAAACCGTAGCTCAGTTTGAAAAACCATCTGTACCGTTGGAAATCTCTCACCGAGCTCTAAAATGGGTATTCGTTAGTTTTTTGTGATTTGATACTTCACCCAAGACACATTTTTTCCAAGAAGGGTCACTTCACCACTCTTTAAAATCAAATTTATTCACTTTAAACACTTGTACTTCGGGCATCACCTTGCCTTCATAATTTTCCATGCTCGTGTCGATTTTCGTCATGAGCACCCACCTTGTACTCATGTTTTTTATGGTCCCCAATGGGCCTATTCTGTGTCGCAACATCACCGAGTTTCCCTTGTTTAGAGAAATCAAGTTGAGTCATTCATCGCATTCATGGAGTCTATCCCGAGTCCCTTTGTATCCTGCCATACTCCTCCATCCTTCATTGCTTTGTCCCTTTCTCATGTCACAAATTTTGTCTTTCAGTCATATTGTTCCCTATCCCCTCCGGTGTCGAGTCAGTGATGCCAGGTCATCCATTCCATTTATGCTCTAACAAGAGAAGTCATCAGCCCGCTACTCAGTACCCCCATTCCACCATCATCCCTGGTGTCAGTCTATCAGTCACTTTACTATTATCTCTCGTGCCTTAGTTGAGGATCCCTTATTGCCTCACCTATGGTGGACCTCCTTCTTTTGACATCAGCTCATTCATTCCAGAAGACATGTCTAGAGGGTGGCATACCTTGGTTCCAGCTTCCACTCTTGTTCGGTGCCTCGGATCAGGCAAAGGGACTCTTTATTTCCCTTAGACTTGATTGTTTCTCAGCTCCAGCTCCTTACGACAAGATCGATATATGTATACTTGATGGTTCAGTGATGTAGCATATTGTACCAATGATTCTCGAGTGTGTGTGAGATGTTCCAGACCTCATGAGGGGGTGGCCCTTCAGGTATCCCCCCACATTCCCAGATGACCTCTCCATTACAGCCTTCGATTCAGCTCCATAGATTTGATGGTTTCAGCCTCAGCCGCTTGCAGCGCCTTTTATTTTGCATGTATCATTCATATTTTTAGAGCCCTCTCCTATTTTGTAGGGTCTCTTTGGTTGTAGTTATATCTCATGTACTCAGATATTATTGTATAAGTCCTGGTTGTTATCCCAGGCACAGTATGTATGTGGGATCCATTATCATGTTTTTATCTAGCCCATGTTTATTCCAACATGTACTATATAGTTCAGTCCCTTGTTTACTGGATGCATTATTCTTTGTACTTTGTTATCTCAGTGGGCATAGGTATGCCTCCCCCCCCTCTTGTAGAACAGGTACTCACTCATAAAAAAGACTTTTCGCACCTGTAAGTCTCGCCTCCTCAGGGTCTTGTCCTCTAGCGCTTTAGTCTACCTTATATTTTTCTCTCTATGACTTCCCCTTCGGTGTCTAGTGATTGAGTTCTTACAATGTACTTCGGTCATATGATTAGCTCCTAACGTTCACACACTGGGGGGAAATCTGTTACACCAATTTTTGGTCATCTAACCTGTTACTATTAGATGGACCAAAGTATACCATGTAAGACCAATTTTACCCTAAGTAAAATTTCTTTCACTATGAAAAATAACTTAGTAATCCAAAAATTTATTAAGTTTTTTATGGTCTAAACAGGAAACCCCATGAGGAAATATTGAATAAATCCATATTTGTTTGATTTTCCTCAAGGGATAATTAATTAAAAATCAGTTTAATTAATATTCCTGGTCATATTTAACCCAAAACAGGAAAATTAATTTGATAAATCACTATTTATCTTATTATTTTCTAGGAATAATTATTTAAAACATTATTTAAATAATATTCTTTGTTAAATTTGACTAAATCATTTATAAATAATTGAATAAATCACTATTTATTTAATTATTACTCAACCACATTCTTAAAATAATAAATAAATCATTTATTTATTTATTATTTACAAATAAAGGGATTTGACCAAGTTTAAATTCTTTTTCCCTCCAACAAAAATAATAAAATACTCCATAAAAGTTGGATCTAGATTTGGTTAATAATATTTTAATTATGCACCAATATCTAGACTAACTCAATATTTTGTTATAAATAGAAGGGTTTTTCCATTCATTCACTACCTTTTGTTTCCTAAAGATCACTCTGGAACTATACTTTTGGTATGACTTTGATCCTCCATCATTATCATATTTTGCTACCATTTTGCTTGTGAGCTCCCTTTGAGTTCCATTTTTGTCTGAATTTTCTACACCATCAAGAGAGAGAGATCTTAGATCTGAAGCATTGAGGACATACAAGAACCCATCCCATTGAGGGGGACTGGTAACATATTTCTAAGTTCCCTTCCCAGGTGTTGTAAATACAAAAATTCTTTAAAAATATTCTTGTCTTATTCATTGGATGCATGGTGCAACTCTTATTATTTGTTGTTTAATATCTTTAACTATATAGATCTATATTTTTTAGCATTTGTCTTGGTCAACTAACTACAGATCTAAAGAAATTGATAGCCATCTTTGATGTTAGGGTTGTTTTTTATTCACAGATAAAGTGATATTTTTTTCGTATGATTGCAATTAGAATTCACACTAACACCTGCTCATCACAAAGTGGAGTGATCTACCTGCCCAACAGATCTGTGGATCCCCCAACCATACTGGGAGCTCCCAACTCCAACTCCTCTTGTGATGTCGATGTGTAGCACTGCTACCTGCTAGAATCCATCCGACCCCTATATGTATCCCCTAGGTGGACTCCAAGTATCAGGAGTTTGTCCCATGCATGCATACCTGCCCTGCTCCTACTAGACCCTGTAGTAAAATCCGTTGTCCCAACTCCTGATGATACATCTAGACACTGCTCGGAGTCTAGGTACCCTCCTATAGATGAAGTCTACCATCCACCGTCCCTCAAATGTGAGCCTAGGGGTGGAACATATGCGACCTTGGAAATCAACCATGCCATCCCTAAGCTGGTATTCGTCAACTCGTGCACCTACCAAGTGTCTCAATTGGAGAGCCTCCCTCTGGATCATGACACGTGTTACACCATTTTTTGGTCATCTAACCTATTATCATTAGATGGACCCAAGTACACCATGTAAGACCAGTTTTACCCTAAGTAAAACTGCTTTCACTATGTTAAAACAGGAAACCCCAAAAGGAAATATTAAACAAACCTATATTTGTTTGATTTTCCTCATGGAATAATTAATTAAACCATAATTTAATTATTATTCCCAGTCATGTTTAACCCAAAATCAAATTAATTAATTATATAAACCTTTGTTTATCTTATTATTTTCTAGGAATAATTATTTAAACATTATTTAGATAATATTCCTTGTTAAATATGACCAAATCATCCACAAATAATTAAATAAATCACTATTTATTTAATTATCTTTCAACCACTTACTTAAATAATTAAATAAATCATTATTTATTTGATTATCTTCTAACCGCTTCCTTAAAAAGATAAATAAATCATTTATTTATTTATTTTTGACAAATTAAGGGATTTGACCCAAGTCAAATACCTTTTCCTCCAACAAATATAATAAAATATTCCATAAAAAGTGGATCTAGATCTGGTTAACCCATGCACCAAGATCTAGAATGACCCAATATTTTGTTATAAATAGGAGGGTTTTTCCTACCATTCTTCACCTTTGTTGCCTATTAGATCACTCTGGATCTATACACTTGGTCACCATTTTCTGCCATTTGCTGTGTGAGCTCCCTTTGAGTTCCATTCTTTGTGTGGGTTTTCTACACCAACAAGAGAGAGAAATCTTAGATCTGAAGTGCTGAGGACTTCCAAGAACCCATCCCACCGAGGAGAATTGGATACGCCTTCTTGTTTTCCTCCCAGGTGCCCAATTAATATAAAAATTCTTTCAAAAATTGTTCTTGTCTTGTCTATTGGTATATGGAGTAAACCCTTATTTTTTCTGCTTAATGTCTTTCCATGCATAGATCTGGTTTTTGCAGCTCTTTTATGTTCAACTAACCGCAGATCTGAAGATATTGGCAGCCACTTTTGTTGTTAGGGCTATTAGTTATGCGTAGCTAAAGTGGTCCTTTTTCGTACACTTCGACAAAGGATTCATACTAACAACACGTGGTATCTCATCGGACTACCTAGGGTGAGCCTCCCATGCCCTGCTGCCTGATTGGAGAGTGTCAAGGGGAAAAAACCAAACACTTCATGTCTGAAAACTGCACTGGAGGATGAGGGGTGAGTATGTCCCAAAGGGTGTGATCAAGAGTATACATGATTAATGCTCAAGAGTAATCCTCCGGACAACACTCCCTCTACCTCAGATCTTCCAATAACATCCATGTATCCCTGTCTCTGCTAAATATGGTGTCTCCAGATGATCAACAATATCCTCATCAATCCTAGGTGAGATGTATCCCAGGGTACACCTAATGCCCTTGTCCATAAGTCCCCTTGGAGGCAATGCTCCAAGTGCTTGTTGCGCCGTATCATGGGTCACTGCATACCACCAAGTGTCTTTGCACTCCACATCATGCCATTGTATGCTGCAACCTGCCCCTATACACCATCGGATACTGCTGCTTACGACTATACCATCATGTACCATCATGTATCCCTCCCGTGTCACTACACTTGTCGCTCCCCACATGTACCCAATGCGATGTGAGTCACTCCTACCCCACAACGCAGCCCGACATACTACAACACACCCCCATGCATCTCCAAGATCCTTTGCGGGCCACTACTCCTCGCTGCATAGCCCTGCACACCCTTGGATGTTATGGTCTAACATTAGGTTTGTACGCATCAATCTGCATCCCTCAACATAACACTGGACCCTATGACATGAATTTGCATAGTCTTGCGTATCAATTCCTACTACCGTACCACCCTGTAACGTATAGTATCCTGCATGGGCCAAAATATCTACCACTCTACTAGTAAACCCCCCATGAGGTGGGCTACATCTCCCTATATTCTCTAAAGGCCACTGATCCTATCCTTCATAGCTCAAGTGTACCATCATACCCATGAGAGAGCATTGTCTCTACGTACTTCCCTATCTAGTGGCCTGCCGATGCCACCTCCTACGACTAGCTTCTGCCAAATTAGGCTAATCACCCTGTGACTCCACGCACGGTCGATATGCTGAGATAGATCCTGAAAAGGGTGTACCCTCCTGTCAAACCATTTTTTCACTAAGGATTTATGGGGCTCTAATAGAGATCTGAAAATGTGTGTGTGCCCAAACATCAAACCCATCGCGCAACGGATACCATCACCTACCAACTATATGATGTGATGAGAAATCCCACCTGGATCCCAACAGTAATCTGGCCCTCATGTCCCTCTAGTAATCCATGGACTCTACTGAAATGTGGCCATGGATGTATCCAGCTGCCTAGCCTACTCCACAACGTAACCATCTCAGTACCTCTCGCCATCCAACCTCGATAGAGGAATCGAATGCAAGAATCCCCACACATAGAACAATCCCTCCATTCTGTGAGTGTTTCACCCTGCACAGCTCATGTCACCTCATCTCACCATCCTGGTCAACATATGAGATCTGACTAGGTGGCTCAGTCTCTCTCTTTCCAATGGGAAGAGGTGACCCAACATTGTTGCTAGCCCCATATATGTATGCCTGAAGGGGGCTACTCTGACACTCCCTTGTGCTCTTTAGTTGTACCATTAAGGAATCCAAATGTTCCACAATGTGGGCCAACTTGGCCGTTGACTTGGCACAAACCACTCTAATGCCCTCCAGTTCTTTGTTCTGCAACAAAATAGCCTCTCATACTAATGTGGCCTTCGCTTTCAAAGCTACAAGGTCGGCTTGAAGCTGATGGCATTGTTGTGTGTGACCATATTCCAATACCTTTGTATCTCCTAGTGCCTCCTCAAGGGCTAGCCCAAAGGATGGTTGCACACCCTCCTCCATAGACCCTCCAGCATGCAAGACATGCTCACTAGTCAATTGCATGTGATTGTCATCCGACAATTATGTCATAGAACTGGAAGCCTATGTACCTATCGACTCCTCAACAACGATGGAGTTGCCTCCTGAAACCTCATCAACCTGTGATGAATTTCTATCATCATAGAACTTGGTCACAACCAAAGATGCCCCATCAATGGTTACCTCAACAATGGGTGGTTTCTCACCAGCCAGTGTATGCTCAACTGTCTCCTTGCCAACTATGGCCCCTTCAACTACTCTTTCATCTTCTTCCTTAATCCATGTCACCATCCCTGCATAATTCCAATGAATTCCCCCTTATCTGTGCATGTCTTTTAGTTCACGGAACTCCCAAAAAGAGAGGGTCGCTTGAGTGTCATGTCTTAGTGATTGGTATGCCCGCCAATTTACTGCCAATAACTTCACATCAACTGCAATAATGTCCTGATTCACAATTGTTGCATGAATTAGTTTCTTCCCCGAATTAACGATCATTTGTTGAACCCTAATCACCTCATTCAAGGTTATTTCCATGGTGTTTAAGTTTTACCTTTATTCTGGTCTTGTCAGATAATGAGGGTTTCCCACAAGTTGAGCCAAGATTATGCATTGATACCATTGTAATATTCCAAATAGGAAAACGACAGCAATACAAAGCATACAAAGACTAAATCTACAAAAGTATGGATAACACATTAAAAATACCATGAAAATAGCCAGAACTATTGATCCATTTTATTAAAATACGGGAGATGAAAAATAAGTACAACAGTGCTAAAAAAGATAGAACTCTATTCGATTAAGCTGGTTGGAATGGCCCTCAGATTCTCCCACCCAAAACATTTCTCTACTGGTGCTCTACTGGACTCTCCCTTTGCACTGCCCTACCGAAAATGTTGTTGTTAGTTGACTTCAGACTGTTGGTTGGCCTACCCCTGCTCATAAAATTCTAAGAATTTGGGAAGGTGATCCTTGACCAAAACCCAAAAAAACCCAAAAAAACCCAGAAAAGGTTTCCTCTAATTCCAACATTCAAAATCTGACCCTTTTTCCCCTAGTGCCTCTAGATGTTGGTTGAGGAGGGGCTACATAAATGAGCTCATCTGCTGCGTAGAAAATTCTGGCACGGACTTTACACAATAAACCCAGAAAAACCTAGAATTTTTTCTTCCTAATTTTGACTTCGGAAAATTGGCCCTCTTGGGCTTGGCTCACCCAACTACTAGGAAATTCAAAATCCTGGATGGAAATATTGGTATATGTCTCCAAAATTCTTCAAAAATACCTGGTAAGAGGTGGTTAGCCTCCCCTCCAAATCCTTCGGTTGAACTCCTCTTCTCTCCCAGACTTATGGCACTTCCTCTCCACTATACTGCGCAATCACTGTGCAGTCTCTACTACCTCTACGCAGTCCTGAAGGGACTACACTCTTTGCTGCCTTTACAAAGTTCTGAAAGGACTACACACTCTTGTTGTTTTTGGTGTTTCAATCCCTCACCAAAGGGTGGAACTCCTCTCCTGAGCGGGCACTTGAAGTCCCCCGAGGATGAGGTTGGGATCTCTGCTCGGAGACACCCGTGTGCTAAATAACACTGTAGACTTAGCTAAATAGCTCAAGCGTGCTCTAGTAAAAATGACAAGAAGAAATTTTTTGAATGAGTGAATGATCTCTATGGATTCCCTAACCCCCTTTTTATTCTTATGAAACCCTAACATCCTTGGGTCCACTCATTAACTGTGTTGCTACTTGGCCCCTTGGATTTCACACTTGTTGCACATCCTTAGGTCCACTCATTAATTGTGCTGCTACTTGGCCCCTGATCTTACACACTTTTTGCACTACCCTCTTGGCCTCTTTGCCCCACAAGAGCTGCGTTGTCCACTTTAACTCTAAGAAAGTGGTTTTACTCTAAATGTTGGGTTTATGGGTCCCTTCACCCCTTTATTCTCCTACAAAACTTTAGAAAAGAAAAATTGGCAAACTTTAATATTCTAATTAGTTGTCTGCTAATTAGGAATACTACACACATGTTGGCGAAGGTGCCTACAGATTGGTACTTGGAAATAAAGTTGTGATGAGGAACCAATGAATGCTCTGTGCTCACTGAAAGTTTCATTTTGACATTCAACTTTGAGAGTGGATTTGATTGTTTGGGAAAGCACTGGAAGGTATCTAAGAAGTCATCTTTGATACTTCCAAGCCAACGATAGAGCATGCTTCACCAGCATGGGATGCATAGATGAGGGATATTGTCAATTGCAGAAACCTGACAGTAGAATAAACTGAAGAAGATCCAAGAAATAACAAAATCCTAGAATCTGAGGGACACGTGCAGTTGTTGGGCCTTCAATTACCTCGTTGGATGTTAGGAAGTCATTGAAGATTCGAAAAGTAAACATTGGATCTAAAGAACAACCAAAATTGGTGAAGATTGGAGATTATTGGGATGATAACACAGTGGGAAAGGTTTTTGAGCTGCTGACAGAGTATCAGGACTTGTTTCCTACAAAGTTCTCTAAGTTGAAAGGGATAATTGGAGAGCTTGGAGTTATGAAGATCACTTTGAAACCTGATGCGCAACCTATGAAGTAGCGCCCATATAGATTGAATCAAAATTACAAGTAGAATGTGAGGAAAGAATTGGATAAAATGGTTGTTGTAAGCATTATAGAGCCAGTGGAAGAGTCTGATTGGGTGAGTCCTATGGTAGTGCAAGATAAGAAGACAAAAGGAGAGATAATGATTTGTGTGGACCTATGCAAATTGAATGATGCATGCGTACATGATCTATTTCCAACTCCATTTTCTAATGAGATCCTCAAAAATGTAGGAGGACAAGAGGCTTATTCATTATGTTGGCTTGTGTTTTGTATGATCGAATAGGGCAGCATGAAAAGTTAAGTGAAGGAAGAGTAAGAACGATTAAAGGGATGGCCAAGAAATCCAAGCACAGAACGGGCGAACACCTCGCAGTCATAAGAGGAAAGAGCTGATGTTTCCATTGCACTCCTTCGCAAAACCCCCAATGTGATAAAACCTTAGCCCCTTTTCTCCTCTTCGCTCTAAAACCTTTATTAACACCCACTCACCTTCTTCGCATCAGAAAATTCTTTACACTTACATTTTTTTTAACTCACCTACACCATTTCCCTGATTGCGATGTAAACGGGCCCCACCTCAGTCACGCCACATCATCCATTCCCTACTCACCACACATCGCTCCCTGCAAGGTATAACTCTTAACTTCCGTTGCTCATATCAAACCCATTTCAATTCTGATTTGCAGGCGAGCCTCACTTCCGTCACGCCACATCATCCATCGCCCACTGCACATCGCTCCCCGCGAGGTATAACTCTTACCTTCCACTGCTCACATCAAACCCATTTTGATTGTGATTTGTGGGCAGGCCCCACTTCCTTCACGCCACGTAAGCTCCCCCAAATCGCACATCCCTCCCCACAAGGTATAACTCTTACCTTCTGCTGCTCATATCAAACCCATTTTGATTGCGATTTGCTGGCAAGCCCCACTTCCGTCACACCATGTCATCTCATACACATTGTACATCGCTCCCCACAAGGTATAACTCTTACCTTTCACTGCTCATATCAAACCCATTCCGATTGCGATCTACGGGTAGGCCCCACTTCCGCCACACCACGTCATCCTCCACTCACCTATAAACCTCCACCATTATTCCCTCATCTTCACTCCCTATCACACATACGACGACTCATGATCTATTTCGCACCCCCTCCACCTTCCGAAGGTTAATGTTGGGGGGGTCTGAAATGTCTGGTTTTGGAAACCGCCTCCGGTGCTACGTGTCAGCCTGCAACGATTTAGCACCCCCCCCCCCCCCCATCCAATACCACAAACCGGACAGGACCCCCTCCGAAATTCGATCTTTGGTTTTGTAATTCAAACACAACATGGGTTTTAGTGGGGCAAATGCAGTTATGGCGTCTTCAATTTGTCCAAGAACTCCCTATCAAAGAGTGAGGCATTGGCAGCATCACTGGTCGTTCTGTAACGGTTAGTGGAAACTATGAGAACGGGGAGTGGAGGTTTTTAATAGCAAGTGGAATCAAGTAATGGGAGTCAGACTGCCCACCTATTCACAGCCACTCCTTACCGCCCCATTTTGAATATTCCCGGATTTGGCCTCCGTGGCCAACTAAGTTGTTTTATTTTACTGTTTGATTATGATGTTTTGCTGGTGAAATCTCGATTTCACCCGATTCTGTTTTGATTTCCTGTTTGCAGGACTGATTTCTTGATGTGTGCTCCATAAGTTAGTTAGGATACTTTGATTTCACATGCTTGGGTCAATCATAAATGTTTATTCGATCGGAGACCCTCAAAGGGAACTCTATACGTAGAGAGTTCAGAGATGAAACAAAGGTTCTGAATTTTGGAGAAATTTTGCTGCAGTTTTGTATGATTGTGCTCTTTATGCTCTAAGACACATATTTGGGAGAGTTGTTTTGAACATAATATAATATATAGTGTTGTTTATTTCGATTCCAGATGGAGAAATGAGTAGTATGTATCTGTATTCTTTTGTTTATCAGTAATCTCTTGTTTATGTATAATCATCCTCCATGTTTTTCTGCTTTGATAATTTGTGTAATGTAGATGTCGGTGGTATGAAATTTTTATTCATGAATTCATGTATGAATAACGCTCATGTGTTAAACTTGTTGTGCCCCCTTAATTCGCGCTCCATGAATATCTGTTGTTGTTCATATCTCATTCATATCCGCTTCCTCTGAGTTCACGGAAGACATATTCTTAAGACTTTTAAGCTTGTCTCTCGCGAGTTCCTCCTCTTTCGTCCCTTCTCTACACCTTTGCATATTTTGAAAGCTTATGCTCATTGTTTCACACATGGCCCATTTGAAAGCCACCCAGCAATACAGCTTCATGAGCCCTCTCGCAGTATAGGGTAATTCGCATGAATCAGGCTCTAAAGTCTTCATCATTTCTGAACCACCACAACTATTACTCTCTTAATCCATATTCTGTCAGAGGCACCCTGGAAATTGTCTACATTTAACCTCAAATTTTTAAGATGTCCTAGGCACTGGTATTTTGCAACTCAAGGTTGTCTCTAGGAGCTAAAACATATTTTTGGTGTCGTTGCCAGGGATATGAATGAAGAAATATTTTCCCTAGGATACGACATTATCTTCACCCTTCAATAAGGTGAGCACGAAGGGTTGAGAGTTGCATAGCCCTCACCTTGGCAACTCCACTATTATCAAATTTCAAAGTAGTTGTAATCCTAGCTTACACAAGGCCTCATACTCAGTCATATACTTCCCAACAAAGAACCCCTTCTGTATCTGATCCCGAAAATATCATATTTAAGAGAATCTGGAAGGAGAAGCAACTCAGTTAGGCTGACCTACCCTCATTTTCTCTAGAAGATTCACCTTCCTCATCATAGAAATTTGACATCTATGGTCTTGGGTCCACAGCCCGTGTACTTGGGTATTCTACAGAAGCCTCTGCTTTAGCCATTTCATACATAAAAGACGAAGTTGAATCCGTTGATATTTCTCTACCTCCCTTGCACCCTACTCCCGAGGTAGCAGAAGTTAAAGAAGTTGCAGTGCTCCAAATATTTTTACAGACAAATATCCAAACCTCTATTCATCACACACTTGTTATACCTCAGCCAAATCATCCTCATAACTTGCCACCACCAACCCTCATGCTTGTACCTGGTTTCCTACTCAACAAATATGCTCCATTGGCACTACCTCAAGTACCGAATGACATGCCACAAGATTATCTAAAGCTCCTGCCTTAGTTCACCTAGGAAGATAGTACTTTTGCGCAGAGACATATTGAAAATGTCTGTGCCTTTTCCAAGAATGTGAATGTTGAACACTTAGATGTGGTGTTAAGGCTTTTCGTCCAATCCTTGGATGGAGAAGCCTGGAAATGGTTCAAGTCTCTAGTCGATAACACAGTCACCACTTGGGAAGAAACGGAGAATTTATTCACACTAAAATGGGGAGAAAAGAGGGATCACGGATACATTCTCACCGAGTTAAATTCTATTAAAAAGAGACACAATGAGGATGTAACGGAATTCATGAAGAGGTTCATTAAGCTCTATAATAATCTCCCTGCTGAAATAAATCCTCCCCAAGTAGTTGCTAAGGTGGTCTTCGCAGGAGCTTTCAAACTGGAGTTTGGGTTCACCCTAAGAGAAAGAAAATCCACATCTCTGGATCAGATCCAAACTGATGCATTGGAGGTAGAAGAAAACTTTTCTTCTATTGGTAAATTAAAGGGGAAGATAGAGCATGAAGCTAGAAGAAAAAAGAGGGAGGAGGGTTCTCCTTCAAATCAGGAGAGGGAATCACAAGAGTATAGAATCTAAGAAATGAATAAGTTGATCAATAACCTCTCAAATAAGTTGGTTAAGCTTGAATTGGAGGCCAATAATTCCCCTCCTCATTCCAACCAAATGATTCCTAACCGTGGTTTTAACCCCCAGTACCGGAATCCCCCTCTACAATTGTTGCAGCAGGAAAGGAAGGAACATCAAGATCACATCCAACCTCCTCTATACTTGGAAGGAGAGTTGGAGGAATGGGCCGAGGAAGTCACAGATGGCCAAGAGATCAATTCCTCACTTACTCCGATGATGAGGAGGGTGAACTCATCCTATAAGGAGAGCAAGAGGAGAAGGAAGTCCCTCCAGAGGATTAAGATATTAATAGTTACTGTAGGCAGTTCGTGGATTTCATGCAATATCAACTCCACAAGAAGTATGATCTTAGGTCCTCCAGGAAGAGAACTCGAATGAAAGAACAAAATTAAGAGTCCATATCAAGAGAAAAAACCCCTCCTAGTTTTTATAATAAGGAGGGAAATCCATTAGAAGATTCAGCCCCTCATAAAGCCGCTGCGTCCACTTCCACAAAACAAGGCTCTGATCCTCCCAAAAATGAGAAATCCCCATTTGTACCCTTGGACTTGACTAACCCTCATAAAGAATAGTTCAAGGAAGCCACTGTAGAAGAATGGCCCACATCCTTTAATCTCCAGAAATAATTAGAGAAGGTCAAGATCTCGATCCCCTGATTGAGCTCCTGAGACAACCTTCATACAAAGCTCACATGTCTCAATTCATGCAGCCCCATGGTGTAAACCCACTGCCTGACAGCCTCAACCTCCAAGAAGAATGACCCATTTGGACCTCATGTAGAAGACCAGGACTCAGCTACTCCCCCATTCTATGTGGCTCTAGTGATACATGATCTATTGTTGCACAATTTCCTGTTGGATTATGGGGCTTCACATAATCGATTGCTTTTGTCGATCATGGAGAAATTGGGGTTGCATATTACAAGGCCTTATAAAGACCTGTATTCTTTTAATTCCAAGAGGGTGAAGTGCTTAGGTATGATAAAAGATCTAGCAGTAAACTTAGCCCAAATCCCGACCAAAAGTGTGGTAATGGAAATTGTTGTGGCTGATATCCCAGCTCGGTTTGGAATGTTACTGTCCAGATATTGGGTTTCCAAGCTTGGAGGATCAATAAAACTTGACCTCACTTATGCCACAGTTCTAGTGTTCGGTGGGGAGGAAAGAATATTATACTGTGAATCCAGGTTTGTGAAGATGGTCACCAAAGCCGATGGTTCGAAAAATTATTCGGTGTATGGCAAGGAGGGTGAATTCTCTTGTCTTATGCTCGAGGAGGATGAAAATTTCTTGTAAGAAACAAAGGTTATGAATTTTGGAGAAATTTTTCTGCAGCTTTGTATGGCTGTGCTCTTTATGCTTTGAGACACATATTTGGGAGAGTTGTTTTGAACATAATATGATATACAGCGCTTTTTTTTTGGATTCCATATGGAGCAATGAGTAGTATGTATATGTATTATTTTGTTTATCAATAATCTCTTGTTTATATATAATCATCCTCCATGTTTTGCTGTTTTTATGATTCATGTAATGTAGATGTCGATGGTATGCAATTTTTATTCATGAATTCGTGTATGAATAACGCTCATGTGTTAAACTTGTTGTGCCCCCTTAATTCGCGCTCCACGAATCTCTGTTGTTGTTCATATCTCATTCATATTTGCTTCCTCTGAGTTCATGGGAGACATATTCTTAAGACTTTTAGGCCTGTCTCTTGCGGGTTCCTCCTCCTCCGTTCCTTCTCTACACCTTTGCATATTTTGAAAGCTTCTTCTCATTATTTCACACTTGGCCCTTTTGAAAGCCACCCAGAAATACATCTTCTTCAGCCCTCTCGCAGTATAGGGTAATTCACATGAATCAGACTCCAAAGTCTTCATGATTTCTTAACCACCACAACCATTACTCTCTTAATCCATATTTTGTTAGAGGCGCCCTGGAAATTGTCTACATTTAACCTCTGATTTTTGAGATTTCCTAGGCACTGGTATTTTGCAACTCAAGGTTGTCTCTAGGAGCTGCAACACATTCACAGATGGTTTCTCAGGATATCATCAGATCAAGATTCTGCCGAAAGATAGAAGTAAGACAACCTTTGCAATAGAATGGGGATATTTTCAATATACAGTCATGCCATTTGGAATGAAGAATGCGCCTGCTATCTTCTCACGTGTAGTAGTAGTTGCATTCAAGGAGTATATCCACAAGTTCCTAGAAGTAAAATTTGATGATTAGACTGTCTTTGGGTTGTTGAAAAAGAATGTACCAAGTCTGCGCCCAATGCTAGATACTTGTAGTAAGTACCAGATATCACTTAGTTTAAAGAAGTGCATATTTTGTGTGTCGTTCGAAATATTGTTAGGTCACATTGTCTACCAAAAAGGGTTGATGGTAGATCCCGCAAAGATCGCAATGATTTTTAATCTAGAACATCCTACGAATGTCAAACAGCTGCGCTTAATATTGGGTAATACTGGATATTATCATAAATTCATTCAGGGTTATGCGCTGATAACTACGCCCATGGAGAAATTACTCAAGAAGGATGTGGCATTCTGTTGGGATGAGGAAATTTAGAAGAGCTTTGAACTTTTGAAGGGGAATATGGTCACCGTGCCCATATTGATATTTCCAGATTATTCAAAGGTGTTTCATGTGCATGTGGATGCCTCCTACATCATGCTCGGAGCTATATTAGCGCAACCAGGAGCTGGAGAGGTCGATCACCCTATTGCCTATGCAAGTTGGAAGCTATGAAGCGCAGAACAGAATTACGCAACCACAGAGAGAGAAGGATTGGCGATGGTGTATGCACTGCAGAAATTCCACCACTATCTGTTAGGAGGACATTTCAATATGTTTAATGACCACTCTGATTTTAAGTACCCGGTCAATAATCTTGTGTTGGGGGGGGGGGGAAGATCTGCAGGTGGTTTTTTTTATTTTAGGAGTATGATTTTGAAGTTATTGTGAAGCCTAGGAGACTGAATGTTGGGCCAAACCATCTGTCATGCATTGAGAATGGAGAAGAGATTACGAGTTTGGAGGATGGTTTACACGAAGTGTAGTTATTTGTGATCAAGGTATTTGATGATCGTTTCCTTGATATCATTCATTTCTTTACTACTGGACTTGTGCCCAAGGAGTATACGTTGCAGCAAAAGAAAGAGTTGGTGGCGCACGTAACTGAATTTACTATCAAAGTTGGTCAGTTGTATAAGATGGGTGTTGATGAAGTTTTTCGAAGATATGTCTTGGAATTTGAGAGATGATACATATTAGCTAAATCTCATGCAGGAGTTGTCGGAGGCGACTATGCAGGAAAGGAAACCACGCAGAACATTTTACGAGCTGGTTTATGGTGGCCCACGTTGCATAATGATGTATATGTGCATTGTCGCGCATGCGATGTATGTCGTAGAATCGGGAAGCCATCACACAGAGATGAGATTCCCTTGCATCCATAGATTCCGTTGCAAGCGTTTGATAAATGGCACATATATTTTGTTGGACCTATTTAACCTCTAGGAAAGAAGACAGGTGCGCATTACATAATCACTGTGACGAACTATGTAACTCGTTCGGCCAAAGCTTAAGCCAGTGAAGGATTGTAATGCGGACATAGCTGCACACTTAATTTTTGAAAACATATTGACTTGGTTTGGATGCCCTAATATTTTGATGAGTGATTGAGGTACGCACTTTGTGAATGAAACCATTGAAGCACTGACAGAAGAATTATGGATTCATCATCAGAAGATCACTCCATATCACCCACAAGAAAATCGCATGGTAGAAGCTTTCAATAAGATATTGGAGACTGTGCTCACTAAGATTTTCAATTCTAACCGGAATGATTGGGATGTGCACATACCTTCGATTCTTTGGAAATATCGAACTACATGCAAGAAGATGACAGGAAAGACACCGTTCAGGATGGTCTATGGGCAGGAAGTTATGATGCCAATGGAGTACATTGTTCCCAGTCTGCACACTACAACATTCACAAATATGGCAGAAGAGGATATTATGGAGGAACGGTTGTCGTAGTTGGTCACTCTCGAAGAGGATCACTTTATTACAAATTTCCATTAGCAAGTGCAAAAGGCACGCAAAAATGCATGGCATGATAGGCATATCAGAAGGAAGGTCTTTAAGGAAGAATATCGGGGCTTTTTGTATGATAGCAAGTTTGCGCGCCACCCACGGAAGTTCAAGATGCATTGGCTAGGACCACATATTGTTAAGGAGATCACTAAAAGAGGTGCAGTGCGCCTGGCCACATTGAGTGGATAATATCTTCCCAGATATGTCAACGGAAGCTGATTGAAGTCGTACATGGATGAACCTCTCCTTGCGCACACCAAATGGTTATATGGATGGAGTATTGGTTCTGCATAGAAGGGATGGCGGATACGCAGACAAGTGCAATGCGCATGTGATAGCTGTGTGTGGAGGTTGACTGGGTCGCAGAAGTGCCAGAATATAGTCGTTGGAATAGTAAATCTAGAAAATACACTTTTATTACCATTTTAAGGAGCGTCTAGGTTGCATTTAATGAGGAGATTTTACGAGATTTGGAACCATTTTTTCATTGATGGAGACACATTAATGCACAAGGCAACATTGAAAACACGCCAAAGCTATAAATATTACCGAAGGGGTCGCAGTAGTTCCCTTTTCCATTTGTGTGAATTTTATGCCTTGATCTCTTTGATTTTTGAAGTCCACTTGTTGTCTATGTCTGGTTTGGATCCAGTGTTTGAGGAGGAGTTGCGTTGTAGAGGTCTAGGACACTTTATTCCTCCAATTATGAAAACCACATGCCCTCGAGAGGATACCGCTGTGTAGGCTGCTAAGACACTTGCTCCAACTAAGACAAATAAGGGACAAATGTCAAGGTCCCGCAAATCCCCAAGAGAGAAGACCCCAAAGTTGTGCTCCACTGCGGCTAAGCAACAGAATAAACCCATGGCAGAATTGCCAAAGACGATTATGGAGGAGGAAGATGTGGTGGAAATTTCCCCCATCTCGTGGTTGTCGACCTATGTCACACTACGCAAAGCGTCAGTAAAGGTTCCGAAGGACCTAGACAAAGTGCGGACATACATTAACATGCCCCCAATCCCAGAAAACGTCCCAATGGAAGGTGATATGTTCGCCAAAGTGCCGTTGTTGAAGATGGAGGATTGGGAACTCACAGACACAGATAAATTCCTCGATATTTCACCTGAAAGGTACATAGATAAAGTGACGTATGAGGGGGGTGTTGTGCGCATTGAGTCAAAGTGCTGGGTGTTGGGCTTGCACAAGGCAGGGCTGTTAAATTTTCTCCAGATGTAATATTCCCAATTTTCCATCAATTAATTGGAATATTAGAGTTCTTAATTTTCTTTCTTAGTAAGTAAATAAAAGGGTGGAGGGACCCATAAACCCCATAGATGAATAAAATCCACTTTTTTGTGTGAATGTGGGTTAATTAGATAGTAGATAAACATTATGGAGTAGTGGAGTAGATTATTAATGGAGGAAGAGTGGAGATCATGGAGAATAATGAAGAAGATGATGGATATAGTGGAGGAATAAAAGTAAGATCATAGAGCATTAATGATGCAATGATGGAGGAATTGGTGCATTAAATGCACACATGATGGAGGAGTGGAAAGTAAATGGAGAGATGATGGAGATCATGGAGAGATAACACAGTCTTCATGGAGACTAGTGGCCACATGTGCAGCCAAGGCTAGGGAAGGCTCACAACCATATAAGGAAGATAGGGGTAGCAAAGTAAAGGAGTCTGGAATTTGATATTGTTTTGTCGTTTGACATTTCTTTGCATGCTTCAGCTATTTAGCTAAGTATGTTGTGTTGTTTAGCACACGGGTGTTCCCAAGCGAGAATCCCACCCTTACCCACGGGGGACTACGAATGCCTACTCTGGGAAGGTTATTTTGAGTAGTTATTCATCATTTTGCATTGGTGCCACATTCAACCCATCTCTTCTGCATATATAGCTTCCGGAATTACGCATTCATGTCTTAGGGTTTGAGAGGAGGAAGGTAGTTTTCTAGCATTTCATCAAGGAAACGAGGGGAGGATTCATCCTTTCACCTTGTGCTTCCATTTTAGTCTTCCAGGAGAAGCATTGTGATATCCAACATCAGGCCATCATATTACACCTCCATGCAGCAGCAGTTCCTTCAGGAATTATGCCATCCAGCCAGGCAGGTCTAAGGGAGGAAGGAAGTTTCAAGTATTTCAGCTTGGAATCCTATGAGTGGTATTTCCCTCACTTTAGAGAGATCATTTACATGATCTGTGAGAATTATTTCATCATCCAGCAGTAGGCTACAGCTCCAGCCTCCTTGACAGCGTAGTCTAGTCCAACAATTGTGTTGTTTGCAACTGCAACTTGAGCAGAGAAAGGAGGAGCTAGATCTCAAGCTTCTAGCTTGGAGATCATGAGAAGGGATCATACCTTCAGTTAGTGAGCTGAGTGGGTGCTATTGTAGCTGATATATCATTCTTTCCGCCCCATATCAGCAGTTGTCTCCAGGGAGTGCATAACTCAGCCAGCAGGGGTGTAGTGTGCCACCCAAAAAGGGTCGAAAATCCAAAGTTAAAATATGGCCAAACCATTTATGGGTTTTTATATGTTTTTTAGTAGAATCCATGGTTAAAATCCTGGATCATTCTAAGCACTCTAGCAGCCTCCCGCACATGGTTCTTCTTCCCAGTAGCAGCAGTTTCTTGCAGCAGCAGCACAACATTCCCAGTGCTAGTTTTCATTAGTGTATTTCAGCCACTTCTTGTTGGCTTGAGTGCATATTCTTTGGAGCACTATGTACTTTATATTTGATGTTGTTTATAATGATATCACTCGGTTGTTTCTACTCATGCTTATAATTTCTTAATGTAATTTCCAGTTGCATCATATTTCCGGCATTTTCCAGATTTTAGTGTTATATTCCTGTTTTGCTTATTTGGAATTCTGTAGATGTTATATATTCCTATCTTTTCCATTTTGTAATATTACAATGGCATAAGAGAATGATATTTGGCTCAGCTTGTGGGCACTTCATAACATCAGAAGAATCAGAAAAAGAAGAAGTCTTCAATGGCGGAAGGATTAAGTTTTGCCACACTTCTCTTTAGATCTATGCAAGATCTCTCCCAAAGATTAAAGAAATGAGAAGGGAAAGGCAAAGAGAAACCTCAAGAGGGTTTCACAATAAGGAAGGTCTAAGCACTTCCTATTAGCAGCATAAACAACCAAAAATGAAATGAGCTCCACAACACTTTTCTATGTCCACTTTCCTTGAAGAAGGGGATGAATGGCATGGAGATGGAGGATACTTAGAGAATGAGACTTTGAGTAATTACCTTGTAGAGTAAAAATATCAATCAAGAGCATTTAAGGAGAATCTAACTCTCCAACAATCTATCAAAATCAAAGACAACTAGAGATCCTGCAGCAGCAATAGAAGAAGAAGGCATATATAGAATAGATTATTCTTGCCTACATTCGATTGATCATCCACAAGCATAGTAAAATCTTGGATGAAGGATTTATATCATTTATCACAGCTACATATAGTAGCAGAAAGAGAGGTTGTTGAGATTGCAGCGCTGCACCTTAAGGGTGGAGCAAAGGATTGGTGGTTCAGTCGTATAAAACATGCAAGAGTAACTGCTTATGCAGACTTCACTCAAAGGTAGATTAAGAAGTTTGATAGAAGGAAACCAGAGGTACTTTCCATAGAGACATTTCCCAACATTGAGGAGGAAGTATGTGAGAAGCAAAGGGAATATGCCAGCACTATCACTCTGGAAGAGGAGCAACTACCACCACCCCTAGCTACAGAAGTAATTGCATTAGGAGAAAGAGCACTTGCATCTTTGCAAGATGGTATTGATCTCCTGACGTTGGGAGTCCCATGCATGATTCAGGATATGCATGAGGAAGAAGAGGCAGATACCAACATTGGTGCAGCAGTAGAGGAGCATCCATCACCATCACCAGTAGTTGGAGAAGCCACTGCACTGGTTGGAGGAACTCTTGTAGCCTTAAAAGATGTCCCCAAGTATCAGCTTATTCAAGGTTTGCAAACATTTCCATCCCATATTATTTCAGCACCTCATTTTGAGATTTATGGGGTCATGCCATTAGGGAAATTGCATAACCAAGGGTTAGAGCACCTTGCTGATTTGGAGCAACAAACTATCATTGCACAGAGGAACCTTGAATTTCTCAAGGAGGATATGTATAGCATCTTATTTGTTCAATGTTGATATACACACAATACTTTGTGTTGAAGTGTGGAGTTTCGGAAGATAGGATGAGCATATTCCTAATCAGTACAATGTCAGGCTATGAGTTTAGCATTGTTCATTGTCATGAGATAGAAAATGCACCATCATGGAGATCAGTAGCGTTGTCACTAGGGAACAGTGATGAGTTGGGGGCCCAACTATTCTTGGAGCTTTCTGATGACCGCTTCACTCATGAAGCATTGGAGGGATAAATGATAGTTGGTAGACATCTTATGATGGATAGAATTTTCCATTATCAGGATGAAGCCTTCTTTATGAGCATCTCACAGCTCAAAGAGAAGTTTCTACCTACAGCATATTCAGAATCTTATGGATTGTACTGGGTCATCGATGAGAGGTTCTCATGGAGTAACCTCAAGGAGGATGCACTTCAACATATCATGGAGTGCAAAGATCATCAGATTGGGGAGGATGGTATTCTCCATTGGGTGGATACCAAGTTGGAGCATGATATGAGTCATCACCCACAGTTTGATGGATGGGTGAGGGTGATGAGCAAGTGGTTGGTGAGCCACTTGCAGATCTATGACACGGGGTAGTAGGAAGCATGGTTGCGCTGTTTTATTTTAGGTGAGTATGGTTACTACCCAACATCTCACTTTTGTATGATCCATGCCTTGCATATTACTGGTGTGATGCAACAGCAGGAGGCATGGCTGCGCTAGTTACTCCTAAGAGAGTTTGGCCATCACATGACATATCCTATGTCAATGAGTGTATTATTATTTGTAACATTGCACGACACTCACATGATGTGGAAATAGGAATTTTAGTTATGATGGGTTGATGTGACAATCTACATGTAAATCAATATGTTGTTGCTCCATGGCTTGCGTGATGATGATGTGAGGTGGCAGTAAGAGTCATTGTTTCTTTGGTTACTCTTGGGAGAGTATGGGTTGACTTTCTCCCATACCTTGCATGATGAGGAGGGAGGATGGAAACAAGAGGCCTTACTGCGTTGGCTTATGTTAGGAGCGTACGGCCACCATACTTGGTATGATTATGGGGTGGTATGGCAGCAAGAGGTATTTTTGCGGTGGTTTTTATTGAAAGAGTATGGTTCAACATTTCACATGTCAACCCATATGTCTTTGTTTCCTATTTTTCACAGTGTTGAGATGATGCTTGGAGCAAGAAGGGCCAATGATGGGAGCATGGAGAGGTACAACCTACTCCATGTAACATGGGTTGGAGAGATAGTTTATAAGTTGGGACTTTCCTTTGGGGGGAGGAACCACTTCACTTCATATGTCTCATGCAGAGAAGAGGCTCTAGAATACAGATGGTTTCCACCTGGAGGTTCATTGATGAGGAGAGGCATCTAGCTATACAGTTGGAAACCATTCTAGACATTCTAGAGATGCAGCTATGGAGCTGGGAATTCATTACATAGTGGAGCAGATGGGGAGACCTTCCATATGAGGATGCCATTTAGAGGGAAGAGGATTGTTGCAGCATTCATTTTTGCAATTTCTTGAGGACAAACAACATTTTGGCGGGGAGGACTGTAATATTCCCCATATTTTCCATCAGTTAATTGGAATATTAGAGTTATTAATTTTCTTGCTTAGTAAGTAAATAAAAGGGTGGAGGGACCCATAAACCCCATAGATGAATAAAATCCACTTTTTTTGTATGAATGTGGGTTAATTAGATAGTAGATCAACATTATGGAGTAGTGGAGCAGATTATTAATGGAGGAAGAGTGGAGATAGTGGAGAATAATGAAAAATATGATGGAGATAGTGGAGGAATAAAAGTAAGATCATATATCCCCCGATCGGGGTGTCCACCTGTCTGGCAGAGCGTCATAAGAGATGAACGCTGGCGGTTGTTTGTCCTTTGCACACTTACACTTCATAATGGCGCATTGTAATTACAGATTATGGCGGTGCACGAAAGATCGGCCTTTAATAATGTTTCAGGCAGGCCAGTCTGGCTTGTCAGGGTGCGGAAGGAATGTTTTAGTTCAGGTAAGTGGCTCGCCTTCCCCCCTCCATTCGTTCACACATCACTCTCTGCATGCAAGCATCTGGAGGTAGCCGAGGAGGAAGGCCAGCATTCTTCAACCTGTCAGCCACGCAACTCAGTTGGGGTATGTATCTGGTTTACTTCTAGCATTCATGGTTGTAATTGGGATTGTCTTTTCTAGGAGTGTGCGTCATAAGACGATTCTGGTTCTATTAAAGGTCATGGGTTATGTTACTCCCACTCCGAAGCCAGTAAAACCATGCTTCTAAGACCCTTGCAATTTCCAAGCCCATTCTTTTCATACTGATCTAAATCAGCTAAATTACTGGATCAAAGTAAGGCTAATCTTGTCTTGCACTCTGTCGTCGCTAGGATTGCATTCTGTGGGTAGAGTCGAGGACCCCTGGAGTCGGGTAATTGTTCTGATTCTTAACAGTGCAAGCGGGTTGGTAGGATTTTATAGGTGGTGCCATAATTATGCTCACTCCAACAAAATGAGTCGATTCTATTCTTGGTCTTTTCGGGTTGTTTTGTACAAGGGTTTCAACAGTGAGAATTTCCATCTAAACCCCGCTCCTCATATGGACCCTCTGCTCACCCCTGTTCCTGTCAACCCGAACACTAGTTTTGGCATGAGCCTGACATAGTTACATTTCACCCAGGTTAGGTTAGCTCAGGGTTTCAAGTCTATGAAATGGGAGATAAGGCTCTTGGTCTTTGGCTCTTTGTATATTCAAAATGTTTGCATTTACTGTCTTAGTAATTTGGCCCAGTGGCCAATAGTGCCTCCCTCATCAATTTCTTGCTTGTCAGCTCGACACACTGTCGATATTCACAGGTTTCGTGCAGGGTGGTCCCAAGCTGTAGCTCACTCTCTCTTACTGTTTTCCTGCCAATTTGTATTGCAATATAGGTGTTTAGAGACTATGGGGAAGCGTCGATCAAACGCTCAGTCTACCAAAGGGAAACATGTCCAGTATGAACAAACCTCGAAGAAACGTGGACGTAAATCAAATTTAGAGATTCTCGAGAATTTGGCAGCAAACTATGTTATGGGGAATTCAGCAACTGTTCTTCAGGAAATTAGAGGATGGGAATGGGACATCCAGATAGACCCGGAGGATAATGAAACAGAGGCAGAAATTTTGGATTTCATCACTGATCCTGGCAACACCAGGGGTTGACTCACGCTATTTCAGCAGACCATTCACATGTATTGGATCCTAAAGAGCCTTCTAGCAAAGGCTATTCAGAGTATTAATCCCAGTCACGCTGAACATGACCCAACAAAGACTGAACTCCGCCTGCTGGACATGATGCAGCACATGCAGGATCAGCTGCAACATATTAAGATCACTCAATACCAGGCCACTGACAGAATTAGTAGATTGGATGATTGAGTTGGTCGCATGGAGAAGCAGCTCTAGCAACTACAGCAAGTCGACATGCCAGGATCAACACTGAAAGCTCCAGCTCCTGTCTCTTCATCTGAAGAGTAGTTATTTTCTTAATTATGTGTTTTTATGCTATTATCGGACTTATATGGACTCAGTTTATTTTCTCAGAATGTAGATATTTCGGAAGTAGAACAGATAGCTCATGCTAGATGTAGAAGAATGAAACTTTTTCAGTTTTGGTTTGCTTTTCATGCACTGAATGGCCAACAGACCTAGTTTCCTATGGGCAGGTTGAGGCTATAGACTGAAGTTTATAATTTTGTAACCTACTTTACAAATATAAATAGAAAAAGAGAGGCACTACCAAATTCACAAAAAAAAAAAGTAAGATCATATATCATTAATGATGCAGTGATGGAGTAAGTGGTGCATTAAATGCACACATGATGGAGGAGTGGAAAGTAAATACAGAGATCATGGAGATCATGAAGAGACAGTGCAGTCTTCATGGATACTAGTGGTCACATGTGCTGCGTAGTTATGAGGTGGGCCAAGGCTAGGGAAGGGTCACAACCATATAAGGAAAATGAGGGCAGTAAAGCAAAGAAGTCTGAAATTTATATTGTTTTGTCGTTTGACACTTATTTGCACGCCTCATATGTTTATCTAAGTTTGCTGTGTTGTTTAGCACACGGGTGTTCCCAAGCGAGAATCCCACCCTTACCCACCAGGGACTTCGAGTGCCTACTCATGGAAGGTTATTTTGAGCAGATATTCATCATCTGGAATTGGTGCCACATTCAACCCCTATTTTTTTCATATATAGCTTCAAGAATTATGCATTCATGTCCTAGGGTTTGAGAGGAGGAAGGTAGTTTCTAGCATTTCAGTTAGGAAATTGGTGGAGGATTCATCCTTTCACCTTGTGCTTCCATTTCATCTAGGAAACTGGTGGAGGATTCATCCTTTCACCTTGTGCTTCCATTTCAGTCTTCCAGGAGGAGCATTGTGATATCCAGCATCAGGCCATCATATTACACCTCCATGCAGCAGTAGTTCCTTCAGGAATTGCGCAGTCCAGCCAGGCAGGTCTAAGGGAGGAAGGAAGTTCCAACTATTTCAGCTTGGAGGCCTATGAGGGGTATTTCCCTCACTTTGGAGAGATCATTTACATGAGCTTTGAGCATTCTTCCATCATCCAACAGTAGGCTACAGCTCTAACCTCCTTGACAGTGTAGTCTAGTCCAGCAATTGTGCAATTTGCAGTTGCAACTTGAGCATAGAAAGGAGGAGCTAGATCTCAAGATTATAGCTTGGAGATCAGGAGAAGGGATCAGATCTTCAGTTAGTGAGTTGAGTGGGTGATATTGCAGCTGATAGATCATTATTTCAGCCCCATATCAGTAGTTGTCTCTAGGGAGTGTGTAACTCATCCAGCAAGGGTGTAGTGTGCCACCCAGAAAGGGTCGAAAATCCAAAGTTAAAATCTGACCAAACCATTTATGGGTTTTTTCTGAGTTTTTTTAGTAGAATGTGTGGTTAAAATACCGAATAATTCTAAGCACTCCAATAGCCTCCCGCGCATGTTTCTTCTTCCCAGTAGCAGCAATTTCCAGAAGTAACAACAGTAGCAGGGAAGTTGGTGAATGAAGTTCAGGGAGCTGCTTCCCAGAGTGCTGAGGTGGTTTTGCCACTAAAGACATATGTTGCTGCGCTCAAAGAAAAAATAAAGGAGCCCACCCCACAGTTTCTCGGGATGAGTCACGAGTTTGTGTTGGGGGCCTACTGGAGTGGGGTCCCCTGGGGTAAATTTTGATCAAGTCTTGTATATATTTTTTGGTTGTGCGCGTTGCACGTAAGATTTAAAGGGGCTTTGGGGTGAGTCAAAGTCCCTATTTTATGTAAATGGGTACTAAGGGAAAACTGTGGGCCTCAAACCATGGTTTGAGACCATAGTATCTGTGTGCTAGAGTGATATAAATATAGATAGATCGATTCAAGTAAAGTAGTCCAGTTAATGATGCTTATGTTGTTGAACATTTTGAAAGGATTTCAGTCTAAGTCTAGGTTTGGGTAGAAAGGCTCCTGCTGGTTGTGTGCGCAGAGACCTAATCCTGGCTGTATGCGGACTCCGCTAGCTGTGTGCATGGAAGGGTAATCATAAGCTAAGTCTGAATGTATTGAACTGTTGAATATAATAATGCAAAGACTATTTTTCGTGGAATCAAATGTGTTATGTGGTTGATGTCTTAGTTATATAATTACTGCGAATCTAATTTTGTTTATTGCTGTGAGATCGCTTTACTCATGTTTATGATCTAATGCATCTGCGCGAATGAATGATGTATATGAAGTATATTATGACTAAATCTACTTAAATTTTATCTATTATCACGTGAAACTATACATACTGTGTGTTGGAATAATCTGTGAAGATTTGTGATTCTGTTATCTGTTTATGCAAACTTGTCTGTATTTTCGATGACGTTGAGATGGTATTTTGTTGATTCGTTTATACACGCATGATCTGTGGTAAGTTTTTTCATAATTCTATTTAGGTCCACCACATCAATTTCTTCCTTAGGGTGCGGAAACCTAGTTCCAGCACCCCCCCATACTGCTTCGGGTGAGACTTTGATATGCACAAGTAGTTCATTACCGAATGGGCCAGTAGTTGAAGGGTTTGTTGGTTACGCAATAAATCTGAACCTGGGTCAGGACCCCTCAAGCCAACAGCCAGCATAACAATTTGTCTCCAATTCTTCTTCCAAATTCTGGCTTATATATACATTTTTTGAATTCCTTCCTCTTCTCTTGGCCCAAGATGGACAGTGACACAAGAGTGGAGGAGGGATTCCTTTGTGGGTTGCATTTACTCCTCAAGGTGGCTCAAATCCAGCTATCCTTGACAGTATTGGATAGAGAATAATCTTAACCAAGAGTGCCAAGTGGTCCTGAATTGTGACATTTCACCATCTTCAGGACCGCGCTACTATCAAAGGAATAATCGCGTTGTGTGCAAAATTCCTTTGATGCAGGTGCGCTGTCATTAATTTCCCTCTGAACCTTAGGAAAAATTAAATTTTAGTCTACTCTAATGTATTTCTTCTCTGAGAATATTCATCTATAACTTGCTTGACATTTTTAATATTTTTTGCCTGTATGATTTTCTGGTGTTAACAGTTGCCCCTAATGTATGAGGTCTAGTAATAATTGTATAGCTAAAATACATTATACTTTCTTTTCTGTGTGATCCTTCTGAAAGAGAGAGAGAGGGTAACTTGCTTTGGAACTGAGTTGGGAGACCCCTTGTCTTAAATAAAAAGACACCATGCTCCGTAGGAAACTTTCAAGAGATAGAATGAATAAAATATTTCTACGAGGTGAGCATGTCCCATGCTCGTGATGTTTGACTAGTTAAGCTAATCTAAGAGATAGTGGTTCTGTTTATGTCACTTTTTGGTATTCACCTGTTGTTGGTTGATGACGATGATTGTTGACGCCCTCGTGGGTGCTTTTCTTTGAAATAAGGTTGAATATGGCACCCACGTGCATAATCTTGGTACGGCACATTTTAGAAAAAGTGCTTATTGTATGCATGGGCCTTTGACTATTAGGGACCTTCCCGTGTAAGCATTGCTGAAAGAGATGCTTACTGAATCACGGGTCTTCAATGAATTATGACATAGTGCAACAGTTATGAAGTGCGACACTATTTTGGACATGAAATCTTATGTTGAAGTCGAATTTCAAGAGGTCCGATGACATCAATGGACAATGATGATTCCCATAGTGCCATCTGAGGATGCCCCTATTGAGGTGAGGAGTCATCCAAGGTACTACCTTCTTCTTGGAAAATGGTTTTTGAATTTGACAAGAAGGAAGCATCAACCGATCGAAATGATTACTGATACAAGGGACCAGGTTTTCTGATGTAGCACGGTGTCATATGATGGGTTAACTAGGCATGATGATGAGAAATGGCTATAACTGATGATGGTAGTTAAGTCACCCAAGGTCGAAGCTGTAAATGTGAGTGGCGGAAGTTATAACAATTTATGATGAGGAAATCCTTGGGGTCGGTAGGACATCCAGGCCAGTAGGTGTATGGTTGCAATGATTTTCATGGTTGGGTGTGGTAAATAATGTGGAGCTCCAACCAAGGGTGTTAAGGGATTGTTTCCCGGTGAGAAATGTAAATGGATGGGTCACAGTTCTCTCCTAAAAAAAATATTTGTACACTTTCCAAAAGAATATGAAAGTGGTTTGGATGTACGAGCACGGAGACGAGTGCCCCATAAAGATGGATAATCCTTCACTAAGGTGTAAGTAGTGTGTTTTGATGAGGGTGGGGATCCCATTGGTTGGTCTTGGTGCGGGGTTGATGAGGCGAATGAAAATGTCACAAATGGGCTATGCTAATGGGAGTGTGATACGCCAAATGTGAAACACGGTGGTGTGGTTTTGCTGATTTGCTTATGGAGAATGGTGGCCTAAGAAAGGGGTTTTAACATATAATGGGTAAAACTTGACTTTATGTTTGATGATGGATGGATGAACATGAAGTGATTCCCGGGCCTAGGTTTTTATGGACATGCCTCCAAATGTTGCATGTATGGTCTACATGAGTGATGGATGCCATAGAGGGTGAGGCTCTACCGACCTACAAGGGTGTTTATCATGTGCGAGGTGGGTGATGATAACCATGTTTGGGTAAACGAAACTTATGGTTTTATTTTTCTAAAGAAATGATGTCAAGATATGCAAAAATTTCTTAGGGAAGCCCGCCATGCTGAGGGTAGAATGATACCTCGTCTTGTACCTTTATTGTCTGGGGTGTATAGTGATTTGGCATACCTGCAGTACCTACAACCAATACCCCAAGTAAAAGAATATTTTTCATACAAACATATTTGAAATAACTTGAATGTAAAGCAATAAGAGAGGTCATACTTGAACTGAAGTATGGTGGACGTTGTGCCTGAAAATGACTTTTTCTAAGGCATGGATCTATGGAGCTTGGTTTGAACATGATGAAGTGTTGATCACTACATTTCTCGTAGTTTTGTGATTAGGTACTATGAGCTCTAGTTATGGTCTGTTTAAAAATGAAAAAAGGGAAATATATGGGCTAATATGGTTCATTTTAATCATTTGTGTCTTTTGAGGGTCTGAAGTCAAAGCCAAGCTACCGTCCCGAGCTTCTCTTGTCGTTGTGGTCAGCCTGAGTACCCGAGATTTGTACTATCAGTTTCAGGTAGGACCTTAAACGCCCCGCTTTTTATTTCTGTCATTTTCTGGAGTGGGGGGTCTATACAAATATGAATTTGTACGGATTTTATACCCATTTTTGGGTAGGACCGTGCAGGCGATCAAGGATGGGTCGCGCGATCCTCGCGCAAAACGTGATTTTTGCACGAGGCCCTCGCGGTTGGGGAAATTTATGCATGTGGAGCCGCGCACCTATATCTACTACAGGTGAGGGGAGGCCCAATTTAAAAAATTTAAAATTTAAAAAAATAATAAATAAATAAATAATAAATAATAATAATAATAATAATAAAATTATCATTTTTTATAAAAAAACAAATTTTTTATGTGTTTTTTGATGGCAGGATGTTGTGGTGGGAGAGAGACTGGCCTGATCTCTGTGTGGAAGTGGTCCGAGACCCTCATGCTTGGGAGATCTTAGATCGGTATGGTTTATTGAAGTTTTTATATAACAACATATTGAGGTCCTAAAATGGGTTCCTCTACTACCTGGTTCGATGATAGAACAGGAGATGACGCGTTATGGTCTTGCATTGAAGAGATGTTGTGATCTAGCTAGAGACCAACTTCTATTTTGTGACAGGTCTTTTTCCTCAGGGGGAGGCCCTTCCTTATCCACTCCCCCCTGGGGGAGTGAACATCCATCACTAGCCAAGGCGGAGGAGCACTATGGTCCTAACCCAATCACCCAGGGTTGTATCTGTGTGAGTTCTATCACAAACCTGGCTGAGAGGGATGATGTGGCAATGATAGTTTGACTATCTGGGTCGACGACGACTCATCAAGTGTCAAGTCCACAGATTGCATTTTTGCATCAGCTTCAGGCCGATCACTTTTCGATTGGGCCCGCTACGTATACTAAGGGCATGGTCACTCAGTTGGCCAAGGCCCAAAGGGGTGCCATTAAGACCTTTGCTTATGCAAACATCCTCTATAGTATTATGTACATGAGGGTTTTGATGCTCCGGCCCTTTGTGGCGGTGCCCCTGGTTCCTCCGACGGATCCTCAAATGCGTCGATGGGCACCTATGATGCCCCGTGATGGTGGAGGAGAGGAAGTTCGTTACCGGGATGCGACAGTCAAGGCGTGGTTCGAATCAAACCCACAGGTGTTCCTTGAGTTCCCATATTTAGGGATGGATTTCCAGGGGGATATAGATATGGGTCTCCCTACAGGCTATACATGGGGCCAGCAGGTGTGACCTTTGTTGTTTTCTGCATTTTGAGGATTCTTATTGTGTATAGATCTATGTCTTTTATGGCAACACTGATACTATTTTTTGGTTTCTCTTGCAGATGTGTGTTTGGCAGGGGATCCTACCACTCATTTGGTAGGTCACCAGACGAGGAGGAGAGACTCGCTTGGGGCGGGTCAAGCCCATATTAGGGGATAGGTTGGTGCAGGGGGTCCCTTGGGTGAGGGTAGCAGTGCTGCAGCTGCCGATGGGGATGCTACTCTTCTTGCATGCGCTGAGTAGACTGAGGCATAGGTGGCGGCGATTAAGGAGTTTTTGGTTGTTGCCGATATTAAAGTGTTGGTAGCAGAGGCTCGAGCTAAGGTGGTTTATGCTCGTGCTACGAGTCTAACAGATTCATGGAGTCGGTTGGAAAGGTTGACCTGAGGCTTGCAGACCAAGGGTTTTGACGACCTGAACAACATATGGCTGGAGACGATGATGGCCCGAGAGAGTGTGTATTGCCCGACTTTGTGCAGGGCAGCACTTGTTGTTGTGGCTTCTGCTCCTATACTCGCATCGTGTACTCACATGGGTCCAGAGGACCCACCAAGCGGGGCTCAGCCCTAGAGATTTTTTATGGTTAGGGAAAGCACCCATTATGAGGATGCTTCTCTGTATAGATGACATGTATATTTTTTTATTGACATGATGTTCAGTGACCTGTTTTGTATACTAGGACATATTTATTTTTTTATGTATATATGCGAGATGTATTTTTTGGCGGCTCTTATGATTTTTCTATGGTTGTTATTATTTTGTGATGTTTGTATATGCTTATGATGGATGTTATGTACTTATGATGGATTTTTATGCTTTATGATTTTGTTTTTTATGGATGATGGTTTATACAAGATGCATTCCAGTCTAGGATATGGTTAGCTATGTGATCGGCTGCCCAATTTTTATTTCATGGTATATGTGTAAATGTAATGTGATCGAAGTGATGACTCAACCGTCATGCATGCAAGTATATCCTAAATAGGTGTGAATAACATACTTGAAAAGCTTGGTTTAACTGTGATACCACTAAATAGGAATCAAGAAAGACATGTAGATGGCTAATGCCCTAGTTGGAGGCATCGCTCAACAGCCCAATGACTACATCATATTCGGCTTGATTATTGGTAGCTGATCTGATACATAATCCATTGGTGAGGAATGGTGATCAGTCGGGAGATTATATGGCCCAGGCGGTTGCTGTTATATTTTGTGACCATCGAGAGGCTCCATAAGCAAATCCAAAATAGTGTATGGGGGGACGATCCATCTGTTGACACAAGAGAATGTTTTAAGAAGAAGCCTGCAATGACTGTGATCATCATAAAAATTTATGTTACATTCACTTTATCCCTAAGGTTGAGACTTCCTACCCTATGCGTGGAATTTTTTTAGATTGAGCCCATTGATGGGATTATCCAGGCATGTATTGTCGGGCTCAGACAAAATGTATGCTCCTTTAAGGAGGTAGTGTTTGATGATGTAATGACCCTTCCATAATGTTTCGAACTTCCTGTGTCCTAAGGCTTCTTTTGCAACGTCGTAGCGGGGGACTAGCTCCCCCTCTGAAACTGAGTGAGGGGTGATGTTGCGGTCGAATGATTTTTTTACTCTTTTCTTGTGAGCCTCATTATGTTGGAGATATTTTCGTCAACGAGCTCTAATTGTACCAATTGTTTCTCTAAAGGTTGGGTATCAGTGAGGAGTTCGATAGCTGCGTATAAGTTGGGGATTTTGCGTTCAATGGGAAGCACAGCTCCACTCTGTATACCAATTGGAAAGGTGTGAACCCTGTTGAGGATTTAACCGTTGTGTGATATGCTTATAAGGCTGAAAATACCATATGGTGCCAGTTATTTTTATGGTTGTTGACCATACGCTGTAACATAGTTTTGAGTAATTTGTTAACATCTTCTACCTGACCATTGGACTAGGGGTATTATGGTGACGTAAATTCCTGCGTAAATCCTAGATGATGGGATAGCTCCTCGAATATTTCATTCTCGGAATTCTTTCCATGGTCGGAGACTAACTCCTTAGGCACATCGAACTGTGCAATGACATGGTTGAAGAGAAACCAACCTGCGGTTTCTGTCGCGTTGTCGTATGTGGGCATGGCTTTTGCCCATTTGGTGAAATATTCTACGGCTACAATAATGTATTTTTGGTTGCCATATGATGTAGGGTTGCAAGTCATAAATTCAATTCCCCATTTACAAAAGGGACCTGCTATAAGTCATAAAATCGACTCCCCAATCCTGTTTAGATTTAGACCTACGATTTGATTGCTCATAACAATGTTTAAACTTTATGATGGCTTCCTTGAGTGATCTGGGCTCATCAAACTCAATCATACCTTTGAACACTACCAGCAACCCACTAATGAATCTCTTAATATTTATTTTCTCCTCTTTAAGATAGGGAACATAGCTCAACAAATCCAAGAATCTACTAGTATACTCCTCATCGGTCATAGATCCCATATTCAAATCATAGAACTCCTTTTCCCTATCATCGTAGTATCTCTCATATAGATAATACCTCCAAGGGCAGTTAGAATTGATCCATGAGGAGCTGGAGAAGAAGGGTATAAAGATGACTGTAGTTGAGGAACCCATAGCTCAACTCATCATTAATGAAGAGGAAACACCTCAATTCTCTTAAGTTGAATTTGTTTATGTTTAAGAGGTTAATGGCATGTTGAAAACCAAGTTTATAAACTAGAAGGTACCTTTTTGAAACAAGGTCAAAATCTGGAAATTGCACAGTTTTCCACAGTTTCGTAGCGTTTCCTAGGCTTGAAGCCAGGAAAACACTACGAAAATTTCTGTAGCTTTCTTTTTGCTTCTAAAACAATTTTTTGTAGTTTTTATGGAGGGGAAATGGTAATGATGATGTGTCAGATCATGATGGACACCATGCAAGAGAAAATAAGCATAAATCTTGATTGCAAAAGTCATTTTTTATACGCTACAAAAGCACGCTGCGAAACTACCATGCTTTCGTAGCGAGCTATTTTGAAGGTTTATAAGCAGGTTTAAGAGCAGTTTTGGACAGGTGGACACATTCAACAGGTCAAGGGACCTTTCCAGCAATCATCCATGACTTGAAGACCATGAAATGGAGACAGCTCATCAGTTGAAGACCTCGTTGAAGATAGGATTATGTTTTCCTAAAAAATAGGTTTTGTTTCCATATGTTGAGGAGAATATTTAACATGTCAAGTAGTGATGAGCTATGAAATAGCCCATTCGAATATGTGAAGAATTAGTTGTCAGATATGTAACTTTTTTAAGAGATAAGGTAGGAATTTGAGTCCTATTAGGAAAAGGACTGTTTTAGAGTGTAGCTGTCATTTTCTGATTAAAGCACATGTTTTACTGTTATGCAAGGTGTCATAGTAAAATTTCGATGAATCTAGCCAAGAGGCAGATCATCTCTGATGTAAGAAGATCTATTAAAGGGCATATTATCGAAATTGTAAAGGGTTGGAGATTTTTTTCACTACTGTAGCTTTATGTAATTTGATTGATATCAGTAATACAGAGGAATTTTTCTTGACAGACCTAAGATTCTCATGGAGTTTTTAGTGCTTTCCTGATCTATATTTTTATGTGTACTACTTGTAGTGGATCTCATCTTTATTACTCAAAATTCATATGTGTATGCTCTGACTTCCTTTATTGATGAAATAGTTATGTTGCTATATGTTCCATGTGTGATTTACCTTGGCTAAAAACTCTTACCTACCTCAGCTTCCATGTCAAGAGACCTTACCACTGAACCTACTGATTTGTTGACTCCATAAGCCCAATGGTTGCAAACCTGTACTCTTTTCAACCTACACACATCATAATCAACTTATTTTTCAAATAGAGTTAGCCATCTAGTTTCATCATTATCTAACATCATAAACCCCTTTGAGAGAGCCCTCTTAGACTGAAGAGGCTAAGCTTTAGTCACAAGCTGGTTTGAAAAAGTTACATAGAGTTGCATGATTAGTAGCCAATCAAGTGCAATTTTGTGATAACATTTTGGTCCGTCTGCCGGGAGACTGAAGATATACTTTCTCGAAATTTTGAAGCTGAACTTCTGAAGGTAGCAGGAGCTCAGAAAGTTGTTTGAGGTTGCATCTACCTTGGTGACTCCATTCAAAATTCATATGATCAAAGGTGGCTTCGAGAAGGAGATACACGAGGAGTAATCCTGACCCAAATGCACCTACCATTGTGGACAATCCAAACACCATCTCTAGAGGCAGTCAAGGCATTTCTGCAATATCAGGTACTCCATTACATACAAAATCCTTGTCCTCTGAAATTTTAAGAATTCCATAAGATAAAAAGTTTGATGATAAAATTCAGGAAGTCTTGTTTAGGTTTGAAAGTGAAAAAGAATTGACTAAAATTTTCTTACACCTACATAAAAGAGGTATTGATACCTCAGGCTTAGTAACTCAAAAATTTAAAGAAGAGTTTTGGGAAGAAATCACTTCAGAGTTACTGTTAGAGAAAAAGTCTTTGGATAGGTTAAAGGAACTAGACCCATTTGAAATTTTGTTAAGAAGTAAAATTGGTATCCCTCTTCCTGATTGGAGTTTAATTGTGACTGGACAACAAAGACCAAACAACCCTCCTCCTAACAGTTCCTCTTCCTCTACTGTCGTTGTCCCTAAAACTACCATAGTCCTAGTCATCATGGAAGGAAATGTGCCACCTCCACTTGTTGCTCCACCTGCTAGGTATACCCCTCTTGTTCTTCCAGCTATCCTAAATTCCCTTCCTAGCAAATATTCTGCTAGAATCAAAACTTGGGGAAGTGATGAAGAGATTACAGCTGAAGAGCATGTAGACCAGTTTAATGACTTTATAGACAGGGAGGAGGTTGACCATGAGGATTTCAAGATGAGATTGTTTTCTCAGAGCTTTACTGGTGAAGTTACAAAGTGGTTCAAAGCCCTTGTTGCAGGAAGCCTACATAATTGGAATGAATTTGAAGATAGCTTCTTAAGGAAGTGGGGAAATAGAACCAATCCTTTACTGAGTATAATATTTTGAAAAGAGATATTGATGAAACTGTACAAAACTTTTCCAAAATATTTAATAAATTTTATGACTCCATCCCTGCCCATATAAAGCCTCCGCCAGGAGAAGCTCAGCTGAGATATGATGAAGCCTTTGATTCTGACTTTTCTATCCTGTTAAGAAAAAGAGAATCCCCTTCACTTTCTGAAATGAAAAATGATGCAGTGAAGGTGGAGGTTAATATGGTAGAAGAAAAAAAGTCCAAGATGGGAAAGACTAAGTTGAAAGAAGAAGATAAGCCTTCCACCTCAAACGAAAAATTTGATTCCATGATGAAGACAATGGAAAAACTGATGGATAGGCTTGCCCTTGGGAATGCCTCTGCTCCTCCTGCGAAACATGAACCTTAGTTTAGAAATCCTTAGTTCAGAAGACCTCAAAACCAGTAGAGACCAAGGGAAAATAGAAATCAGCCACCTGACCCTCAAGTAAGACCTTATTTTCAGCAAAACTTAGTTGATGAAGAATATCGACCTGAAATACAAGAAACCTCAATTCATTGCTTAGATGAAAACATGTCAGGAATTTTTTTGACTAAGGAGGAACATGATGAGTCAGATCATGATGTAAACAAGGGTGAGGAACCATCTAATTATCTTAAAGGGTATCAACATGCAATCTTTGAGATGCAGAAACAGTACAACCTCAGAAATAGAAATGTGCCAATTACTGCAAACAAAACATAGCCCAAGAAAGATGCCCCTAAAGCTACTAAGGTCAGGAAAGATACACCACCTCCTCCTCTTGCCAAAGAGACTAAAAAATCTAATTATGTTTTCAGTTTGGAGAGTGAGATCTCTAAGATCAAAATTCCAGTACCTTTTGGAGAAATTCTTAAGGTGAATGAATACAAAATAAGATTGTTAAAATGTTGAATTCCCAACCAGGAGCTGTTGATATCCTAAATGTTCAAGAAGATCATCCAACCATATACTTCGGTCCAAGATTAGAGGATGAGCAGAATGAAGAGGTGCCTCCTTTTTATGTTAGCCTTAGTATTCATGACATGACATTGCATAATTCCATGTTGGATTCAGGAGCCTCTCATAATCTTATGCCCAAAGTAATCATGGAAAGGATGGGATTTGACATTACTAGACCATATAAGTATTTGCTTTCCTTTGATTCAGAAAGGGCTCAGTGAATTGGTTTAATAAAATATGTTGTTCTTGGTCTTACACAAGTCCCTGCCAAGACAGTGGTAATGGACATTGTGGTAGTAGACATTCCACCTAATTTTGGCATGTTGTTATCAAGGTCATGGGAAGAAAAAATCAAAGGTACAATGCAGATGGACCTAACGTATGCCACCATTCCTGTTTTTGGTGAGAAAAGGAGATTATACATAGAAACATGGATGGCTTACATGGTAAGTAGTAAATATAAACCTCGTAACTTTGCAATAAATGATGTTGATACTGAACTAGGATCTACTATTCTTTTCAATGAATTGACTGATGAAGCAGAAGATGAAAAGAAAGCATAAAATCAGCAAACTAAAAATCAACATACAGAGAATCAGTAAATCAGTGAGGAGAAGGTAGAAGGTTGGTGGTTGTTACACTTTTATGGGTCAGCAGGAAGAGAGGGTGCAGGAGCAGGAATTTGGATTACAACTCTAGAAGATGAAAGTAAGTTTTTTTCTTACAAACTAAATTTTGATTGCACAAATAACATGGCTGAGTATGAATCTTTATTTTTGGGCTTAGAAATTTTGAAAAGAATGGGTGCCCAAAATATTTATGTTTGTGGAGATTCTCAATTAGTTATCAAGCAAGTTGAGGGTGTATATCATGTTGGGGTTCCCATGTTTTGGCAAGGTTGGCAATACCAAAAGATGAGACAACATCAAACCACTTTCAGACCCTAGGATCTAAACCTCCTGAGTCCAGAGAGGGATCTCTCTATGATTGTCAACGGTATATGTCTTTGAAGCTCAAAGTTAAGGTGTTAGGCTAGTTATAAGGCTCGGGTTGTTTGTTTAATTGTATGTTTGGTTGTTGGGAATCAAGAAAGAAGGGTTCAATACAAGACAAGGATGAGAAAAGAGGATTTAGGCAAAGGAGAGATAATCCAGGGAACATGCAAGACCATTGGGCAATGGAGTCAGGAAAGGGTTTACTTGTTGTTCAACATGCAAGCTTTCAGTTGGGCTAGTCATCTAAAGCATTAGATCTTAAAGATGATAGTGTGGTAGGACAGGCAAGAGGGAAGGTGAGAGCAAGGAAACATTAAAGATTCAGAACACAAAGTTGAAAACCTGAGATCAGAGAGAGAATTTGAACTCTCAATGCTTCGGCCTCCAGCTTGAGGGATCTTAGAAAGGCTCGATTAATTGAAAAGGATCCTAGTGAGGAAAAGACAGAGTTATGGACCTCCAAGTGTTCCCAATTCATTCAATTAAACCTCAACAAGAACATCTTAAACACTAACCTCAATAATTCATACATCAGCTAGCAGGCAATAACATCCACTACACTGGTTAAATTAATTGAAATCAATCCTCATATACACATATAGCATAAAAACAAGGGCAAGGAGAGCAGAAACATAGGGTACCTAACAAGGGTAAATCCTATGCCAAATTTCTGATGCAAGCCTGTAGAAATGTAATGAAATGGAATAAACACAGAGATAGAAAAACATCACCAGCTGCTTTAAATCAAGATCCAAAGAAATGTGCTTGTCATATTAAGAGCAACACTAGTCAAGTACAACATTGCCAACAGCTTGAAAGTTCAATCTGAATACATCTTCCTATCTTGCAACTTTACACAGAGACTATGTCTCAAAAGAAACAGCTTGAAATTCTCTGATAATCGATCAACAACAAACTTTACAACGAGTTCCTTCATGGATATTATAGCTGAAAGAGAGTAGAGGAGGTAGGTGAAACACTAAATGAAGCATTAAACTCAGAAAAGAAAGAGGGTCGAAGCCCATTCTGTTTAAACTCTGTGCATTTATCTCTGGCACTCTTTGGTGAAAGAATGATCTTCTTCAGGCTTCCATTTACTCCGATATGGCTCTGATGCACTCTGGCTACAGTACTCTATAGTACCTTTGGTGAATAAACAAAGGGAAAATAAATGACAGTGAAGTGCGCCATGCTATATAACAAATGCTCTGGTAGTTTAGGACTGTGGTCAGGGCTGTATTTTCTTCAGGAACACGGTAAATAAAGGAAACAATATGGGAGCTTGGTCCTTTAGAACGATCTGCTGATGTGAAAACCTGATAGTATTGTTTTCGGTGCGGTGGGCCTTCTGAGAGATCCATGACGTCTTTGATCTGGTGCTTTGCCTCTAAGCCATTAAGTTAAGGCTCAAAGACCTTCATTTTCTTGCCTTAAACTCTCTGTTGTTCCATTTCTGTCTATGTCGGTGAAATTTGTGCTTTAATGGCTTTGGGAGGTTTTACAGAGTTCAAACCCTGTTCTTTTAATGCAAGTCCAGTCGTTCTGCTACTGTATTAAAGACTGTGTAATCATGGTGGCTTTCACCACCTGATAACCCGGTAAAACATGAAACTCAGTTATGAAATCCATGCATAGGGAAGGATGGCTATGGAGGGTAGGTAGAATGATACCACGGCGGTGGTAAAACGGTGGTTTTAGATGAAACAATGGTGAAAAATGCATTGATATGGTGTAAACCTCAACTAATAGGTTTTCGGTGAAGAAACGAGCGTGGACTGTCCGATCATGGTCTGGTGACGAAGATCGACGGCGAAGATTACTCCGTGGGATGGTGCATGAAGTTGGGCGGAATGAATGTAAAACATTAAACTTTAATGTATATCACTAAAGTTTGGATATAGGCGGAAATATAAAGAAATGGATTGAAATGCAATGAAAATGATCGTGTGGTGCGACCCGGCATGGGTGGAGGGCGATTCATCTAAGACCATCGGATCTCAGAAGGAGATCGACGGCTACGATTCAATCGGAGGGGAGAAATGGGAGTTTTGACAATCCGATGGACGATGGTGCGATTAGATCATGACCGTTGGATCTTGGATTAAATGGACGGTCGAGATTGGATCGGGGAATCGCAATCGCAAATGGCGGAAGGGGGTAGCATTTGAAAAATGCGATTGCGATTGAAGAGGGAGAGCGCGGACCGTCGGATCAACAGGAAAATCAACGGTGGAGATTAGATCAGAATATCGCAATCGGGGGGTACAGGGGTGACACATTACAAAAGTTTCGATTGCGATTGGAGCGGGGGTGTGATTGAGCACCAGCCGTTCGATCCGAAAACAAATCGACGGCTCACACGTAATCGGAGGAGTGGATGGATTGGGGCGATCGCAATCGGGGGATACGGCAAGACCTTTGCGATTGCGATGGGGCGGGGAGTGCGATTGGCGCTCGACCGTCGGATCGGAATAGCAGATCAATGGTGTAGATCACATCGCGGGTCTTCATAACAAAACCCAATCGCATCGGAACTTTTCAAGAAATGAAGGAAAACTCCCATCGCAAACTTCTGATTGCGATAAGCGCCCGGGGCCTTTAGCGCTTGGTTCTGGGTGCCGGTTACATGGGGAAGTGGTTAAGGGGCTGGGCCTTAAAATAAGGTGGAAAGTGGGTTTTTTGCCCATTTTTAGTGCATTCCAAGGCCGATGGAAGGTAACGATAGAGGGAAGAAAGGGGGATCAGACCAAACAAGGGGCGAATATAGGGTTTAAAGGGGATTATGGGAGGATTTAGAGGGTGAAAGGGGGACTTTGAAAAAGGGGAGAAAAGGGTAAAATGGGACATTTTGCAGGGATACAAGGGGAAAATAAAGGCCTTTTGGAGCACAATTTTTTATCATCAATGAGGCTTAATGACTCCAGAACAGCAGAGGGAAATGATCAAAGGGCGGGGAACATGAAAAGGCTTCAAGGATGATGTGTTTACAAGATAAATTCATTCCTTGAAGGCTCATGAAACAATTTAGCCCCCTGTTTTCTTGTCAAAAATTTATAGGGGGGCTAACAGTGGCTCCACATGGGGATGGCTTCTTCTTGAAGGAGTCAAGAATTCAGAAGATAAATCTTTGGCATAGGCCAGATGCCTGGTACTTGAGCCACCTTTCTTCTTTGGTTTTCAGCTGCCACAATTGTGAAGACATCAATTAGCAGAAACATCACCCAAACAATCTACCTACCCGTCCTACAATCCTAGCATTTTTTCTTCTTTTAGGGTGCATTTGGACTAGCAGACCCTTTACATCATTTATTTTTATAAACAGAAAATAAACCTATTCTAAATCTACCCTTATTACTCCATGAGACCAGATTAGACTGTTGGTCTCATATGCTTCTCTACCTAATCTAATATCTGTTGGGATTAAATTGTCCAGCAGATTTTTTCTCTACATTCTACAACAAAAATTTAAAAACAGTCAAACTAGGATTAGACAGTCTAGTTTGATGTAGATCCAAGGCACAAAGACAGTTGCACATGGACAGAAACTTGCAGAAGACTGAAAACAAAACTTTGAAGGCTTGCAGTCTGAAGTTTTGAAGTATCCTTCTTCTTTTGTGACTCAAGTTTTGAGCTTGTTAGAGTCACTTTATTTTCTTCATTCCATCTCTGATTTTGGGCTTGTCAGAGCTGATTCTTCTCTCTTCTCTGATGGTCCAGGTTTTGGGCATGTTTGGACCAGCTATCTTTACTTTCTTTGGCTCAGGTTTTGATCATATTAGAGCCAATCTTTGCACTTCAGAGGTCCATGTTTTGAGCATGACTGAACCTCTCCTTTCTCTCTATTTTTTGAAACATTTTCTCTTTTTCTTGAAAACAAAACACTGCAATGGTATGTACAATGGAAATAGAAACTGGAAATTGGAAATCAGCAGAAGTAGTGTTTGAGCATCCTGCCATTGACAGGACCCCCAAACAGCTCTATACCATCTAATTCCTGTAGAAAAAAGGCATTTGGACCCACAGTGGCCTGGATGATGTAGGGACCTTCCCACAAACTATCAAACTTGCCATGTTTTCCTTTGTCCTCTCACCTTGAGTCCCACTTCATAACTTTATCTCTGATTTGAAATCAAAGGCCTTAGTTCTTTTGTCAAATAACTTCTTTATATTTTCCTGAACTTTGATAGCTCTGTTATAGACCTCTTCCCTCGTTTGTTGGAGATGAACTGTCTATTTTACCCTTCTCACCATACTATCTTCTTCTGTCTGAATCTCTTGGACCAGCTTAATCACTGGTAGCCCAAGGCTGGTAGGAAACACTGCTTCTGTTCCATAGACAAGCTGATATGGAGACATGCCAATGGATTTCTTTGTTGTAAGCCTGTCGGCCCACAGGGCATGTACTAACTTGTTATGCCATGACTTTTTGTTCTCTTCTAGCAGCTTTTTGATGATGGTCACCAGGCTCTTGTTTGATGATTCAGCTAATCCATTAACTTGAGGGTAGTAGGCAGTTGAATGACTGAGTGTTATTTGATACCTATGACAAAAATCAACCATTTTCTTGGATGCAAAAGCAGCAGCATTATCAGTGATGATTTTTCTTGGACAGCCAAACCGAGAGAGGATGTGGTCTTCTAGGAACCTAATGATGACTGAATCTGTAGCATTCCTAGTAGGTATGGCCTCTATCCACTTAGTGAAGTAGTCTGTGGTTGTTAATATCCATTTGTGTTGTGTGGAAGAAGCTGGGTGAATTTCTCCTATGAAATCTAGGCCCCATTGCATAAAGGGACCTTCAACAGTGATGGGTTGTAGAGGCCATGGGAGGAGTTTTCTTTTGCCTTCAAAAATCTGGCATTTGTGGCAGGCAATTACCATCTTATGGATATCATTGAAGAGTGTAGGCCAATAGTAGCCAGATCTGAGTATTTTGTTTGTAGTGGCTTTCCAGTTCAGGTGGCCTCCACACTCTCATGCATGGAATTCTTGTTTAATCCTTTCTGCTTCAGACTCAGGAAAACATTTAAGCAATAGGCCATTTTGATTCTTCCAGTATAAACATTCATTCATAATACAATAGCTTCTGGCTTTTAGCTTTAAGAATCTGGCCTTGGTCTTTGATAGTTCAGGGGGGGCATTGAGGTTTGAGAGCATGTAAAGGATATCAGAATACCAAGGAGAGCTCTGAAACTTCTCTTCAACAGTGGGATCAGGCAATCCCTGCTGCTCATCCAAGGTATCTACCATGTTAATGTCAAGGGCTTGTATATTTGATTCAGCCATTAGTCGAGCTAAGCCCTGACCTTTGATCATTTTGGTGGGTTTTATCTCAAGGTCGTATTCTAAGATCACAGCAATCCATTTGCCCCTCTTCCCATCTGGGTCTTGGGACAATATATCTTTGACTACTATGTTAGGCACATAAGCTATGGTGTGGGAATGCAATATGTACACCCTGAAATATTTCAAGGCCTTAATTAAGGCATAGGCCTGCTTTTCCATTATGTTGTATTTCAAGGGTGCATCTCTCAGTGATTTGCTGAAGAAGGAAATGGGCTATTCCATTCCCTCTATCTTTTTCTACAGTAGAACTGTAGCAACTGTATGCTCGGATGCAAATGAGAAAATTAGAAAATCCTTTGAGAAATCATGGTTGATTAGGACAGGAGCCCGGGTGAGTGCAAGTTTCACTGATTCAAAATATTTTTTGGCCTCTACAGTCCATTTAACTCCCGCACCTTTCTTCAACATGTTTTTCATATTCCTAAGATGTTCAGCTAGGTTGGGAATAAACCTCCTTAAGAAGTTGATCTTCCCAATGAAGGACTGTAATTCTTTGATGTTTCTTGGGTGTGTGATTTGTAATATTCCCTCAACTCTTTGAGGATCTATCCTAATCCCCTTCTCAGATATGATGTGGCCAATAAGCTTACCTTCCTGCAGCCCAAATACAGTCTTTTTAGGATTCAATGACAAACCAAACCTTCTACATTTTTCAAAGACCTTTCTCAGATGTTTCAGGTGTTCTTCTTCAGTCTTGGAATAGATTGTTATGTCATCCAGGTAGATGACAATGAAGTGTCCTATTTCATCTGAAAAAGCTATGTCCATTTCTCTCTGGAAGGTTGCACCAGCGTTCATCAGTCCAAAGGGCATCTTTACATACATAAAGGTGCCCCATGGAGTGGTAAAGGTTGTCTTGAGTTGGTCTTCTGGGATTACTAAGACTTGGTTGTAACCTGAAAAACCATCTAGCAGGGAAATCCTTTTTAAGCCTACTACCCTCTGAAGAATATGTTCCATTTTTGGCAAAGGGTAGTTGTCTTTAAGTGAGGCTCTATTAAGATTCCTAAAATCTATGCATAATCTGATCTCACCTGTTTTCTTTCTCATAGCCACTAGGTTTGATACCCAATCAGAAAACCTCACAGGAACTATTATGCTTGCCTCATACATTTTTTTAATCTCTTTTTCAACTGCATGCAATTGCTTTGGGTTTATTCTACGAATTTTTTGTTTAAAGGGCTTATGATTTTATTTCAAAGGAATTTTGTGTTGTATAATGTTTGTGTCATAGGCCTTTAAGTCTTCATAGCTCCAAGCAAACACGTCAATGAATTCCTTGAATAGTCAATGTATTTCTTTTTCATGTTTGCAGGAAGTGACTTAGCCAATTTAATCATTTTGGGCTTATCTTCTATGCCTATGTTGCATTCCTCAACGTCAGAGTCCGCGTGTTCTATGGTAGACTTCTTTGCTACATCATCAAAGTAAAAAAGGTCCTCTAAAGGTGCCAGACCTCGAGGTATGTTCTTATCTTTGGCCTGCAGCACCTCAACTTCTTCATTTTCCGCGTTTTCACAATTTTCGTTTAGGTTTCCAATCTCTTCGTTCAAAGTGTTTATTTCTATGTTACGAGGTGGTTCTTCCTCGTCTTAGGGCTCTTCGCTTAGGCAGCCATCATCTGATTTCGAGTCTGAATCAGAAAATTCAAACTCGTTCCTGCCCATCAAGAAATCTTCAATTTGTTTATCGCCCTCAAAGACCTGCCAATATTTTCCGTTATCTGGCACTGCATGTCTGAATTTGGTCTGTATTATGATTTGTTGGTCGCTTGGAGTCTTATGGTATGAACTAGCTAAGAAAGATAATCCGTTTGCAATGACATTTTGACTCCTAGGAAGAATCACTAATTCGTATTCAACAAATGTTTTCAATATATCCACAGCATCGTTCCTATATGCCCTCAACCTAGGGTGTCTGGCTGTGTATTCACCGTTTACTTGTTTTATAACCAACTCAGAGTCTCCCTGCACGGCTATCCTACGGGCTCCTATTTTCTTCAACAGAATTAAGCCTAGGATAAGAGCCTCGTACTCTGCAATATTATTTGTACATTTGAAATGCAGGTTGTAGGCATGGCTCTCTGCGTAGTCACTTTCTATATTATGTAGCCACACCCCTGCTCCGGCAGTTCTCTTGGTGCATGAACCATCAAAGTTCATTTCCCACAGGGGTTCATTTTTCGTTTTATCATCATTTCCCTCCCTATCGTGAATTTCACTGGTCTATCGCATTACGAGTTCTGCGTTGTGCTGTGGAGGGTTTTGTTCTTCGTGGAGCGTATGAGTTAGTGAGGGGTCACTAACCGGTTGATTGCATTTGTTTTCTTGTTTGGTCTGAATCTCTGTTTCAGTGCACTGTCTAAGTGTTTCTTCTTCGTTTTCCTCTAAGTTGAGTGTAGCCATTATGTTAAGGTCCATAGTCTCAAAACCTCTGTTTGCATCTATGTCTTCTGGTTCTCGCCCTCCCAAAGATTCATTGTTGCAGAAGATAAAGGAGTCCAGGTCGGTGTGTACAGAGTATAAAGGTGCATTTTCAGGCTTTTCGGGGCTACTAACCAGGAACTTCATTTGTGCCTCCCTGTACAGTCTTCTAGGTTGGCTAAAGACTGGGATTGTGGCATAGGCCCCATCCATTTGCATCGTACCCTGCAGCTTGGCTCCCCAAGACCTCGAAAATAGCATACCATACTTAGGTGGCACATCTGCCACGACAACATCCATGACCATACACTTGCCTGGAATCTGGGTAAGGCTCACACATAAATCTTTCATTAGGCCAAGACACTTCACCCTGCTAGAATCAAATGAATATAAGTCTTTGTAGGGTCAGGTTATCTCTAGGCCTAACCTTTCCATAACCACTTTAGCCATCAAGTTGTGTGAGGCACCAGAGTCATGCATTGCATTATGAAGGATCTTATCATGAATATTGAGACTGATATAAAAAGGAGGTATTACCCCTTCCTGAAATTTCCCTTCAATCTTTGGACCAAACAAAAGGGATGGTTGATCATCACTTAGATTCACAGTGTCATTGTTCTCACCTAGATTTAATGCTTTCAAAATTTGGCCTTTATATACATCCTGAGTGGCCAACTCAGAGAGTGGGACAGAGATTTTAATTCTTGCAATCTCACTCTCTAAATTGAAAGTGGACTGACTCTTTGGAATGCTCAACTCTATTTTGTTAGCCACTACCTTAGTGGTTGAATCAGTGGGCTGGTTCTCACTATGTACAGCGTTTGGGATTGTTTTGTTAGGAGTACTAGTTGCAGTGCTAGCGCTACTAGTTGTTTAACCTTGTTTATCAGTGTTTTGGTTGTATTTTTCTTTGTTCTTCCCAGAATTCTCAGCTGTCGATTTGTTACATTCAGCAATTTCTTTAGAAGATTTCTCAGGTCTTTTCTTGATGGTAATCTCAGAAGCTTTGGGTTTGGAATTATCTAGGCTTTTCTTGCTCCTAAGTTCATATTGTTCTCTGACCTACATGATAGCATTTTCAAATCTAAGTCTATAATCCTCAGATTCTAACCACTCGTCATCCCAATACAAGGGTGAGGGCTAATCTTCCTCTGTGGAATAGTTATGGATTGAGTTTTCCACTTTGAACATGTTTATTGTATTCCCCTCAGACTCTTCTATGATTCCCTCATCTTCGTCAAGAAAGTTCTCTTGGAATGGAGGAAAAACTTGCTGATCGGACTCTCTTTGTCTGTTGGGAGTGGTGTTGTTTCTTCGAAAGTTCTGAGTCTGGTTGTGATTTTGGTTTCTGTTTTGATTGCTGACTGTGACAACCATTTTTTCCATCATTTGTTGTAGCTTTTCCATGTTTTTGGATAAACGGTCATAATTTGGATCAGATGTGGAAGCTACATTGTCATCTCTATATGTTACCCTCTTCTCAGCTCTCAATCTTGCTCTTTTCTCAATCAGATTAGCCTCTACACTCACTGCTCCTTTTTGCATGTCTTCCAACGTGTTGTAATCTCTCTCCCTAAGCTGGTAAGCCATGTCAGCATCAAAGCCTTCAGGGTATTTCGCTAGAGACATACCTTGGGGAGGTTTCATGTGTGGGGGAAGGGCATTATAAACGCTGTTGAACCTTGTAGTGTAGTCATGGACACTCTCTCCTGCATTTCTTTTAAGGTTCATATATTCTGCTAGGATTTGGCGAGGGTTGGCCTTAACCTCCCATTTGTTTATGAAAGTCTGATATAAAGCAGGAAGGTCTTGGATACTATTAGGAGGTAGGCTCTTGAACCATTTCTTCACATCACCTCCTAAACTCTGGGCAAAGATTCTCATTTTGACTGTATCATCATCTATTTCCATGTAGTCAAAAGAATCTTCCATCCTATCTACATGGTGTTGTGTTGTGGTAGATTCTTTAGCAGTGAAGTGTGGGATTTTTTATTGATAATCATTGGGTAAAGGTACTAGAGGCTGGGGTAAAACCAAAGGTGCATACCAGGCTGCCATGATGATGTTCTGATGAGATAAAGGGTTAAATTGAGCAACTGGTATATGGATGAAAGGGATACTAGGACTCTCAAAAGTCTGTTGAGCAGATTTAGGATGACTGAGCCCCAAGTTATGAATAAAGTGAATGTCAGGGGGTGTGGATGGAGGGGTCTCCTTGTCCCTAATGTGTTTATCACTATGAGATGGTGAACCAGGAAGCTTGAGGTCTAGATGGTCTAGAACACTGAATGACCTAGTTCTTGGTAGTCTATTTGGTAGGTCTAGGTCAAAGAATGGGTCTGATAGAGCTGTAAAGTTTTCTAGAGCAGAGTTAGCTCTATGTATGTGGCTGGAAATAGTTGGTCTTTTAGGTGTTGGAGATCTCTTAAGGATTCTCTCAGGGTTGTCAACTATTTCAGGTGGGTTTGGGTTAGGATAAGCTCTTGTATGAATGATCCTGGAAGCCAGAATGATGTATTCCACCAAGGAGCTTAACCCTGCTTGTTACCTTTATTGTGGTTGATGTTGTTTTCGAGGTTGGTCTTCCAGTGGAGTATTATGTGAAACCAAGATAATCAGTAGGCCTACCGATCACCAGTGGAGTCTTTGATCTTTAAAGAGCTGTGGAGTCGCCAGGTGGAAGGTTTAGGATGCTTCTAGAGGGTACACTATCCACCACAGTGCTTATGAGATGTCCTTTTCAGGGATATATTCAAACACAACAAACTCTAAAAAGAGATTGACTGGGGGGGATTTTACCAGATATGTCATGTCTAAAGAGTGTGAGATCTGGAGGCTACCTGGCCCTTTCCAGACTTTGTCTAAGAGTTTGGGAGAAACAAAACAAATGGTAGAGAAGTTGGAACGCAAATGGAAGTGTTTCACTACCAACCTGACCAGAGTTTCTAGGTTTCTGAGGTTCTTATGATGTAGTAAAGTGGAAAATACTCAGAAGATCTCCAGTGGAGTCGCCATTATGTTGGGGTTCCCATGTCTTGGCAAGGTTGGAAATACCAAAAGATGAGACAACATCAAACCACTTTCAGACCCTAGGATCTAGCCCTCCTGAGTCCAAAGAGGGATCTCTCTATGATTGTCAACGGTATATGTCTTGAAGCTCAAAGTTAAGGTGTTAGGCTAGTTATAAGGCTCGGGTTGTTTGTTTAATTGTATGTTTGGTTGTTGGGAATCAGGAAAGAAGTGTTCAATACAAGACAAGGATGAGCAAAGAGGATTTAGGCAAAGGAGAGATAATCCAGGGAACATGCAAGACCATTGGGCAATGGAGTCAGGAAAGGGTTTACTTGTTGTTCAACATGCAGGCTTTCAGTTGGGCTAGTCATCTAAAGCATTGGATCTTAAAGATGATAGTGTGGTAGGACAGGCAAGAGGGAAGGTGAGAGCAAGGAAACATTAAAGATTCAAAACACAAAGTTGAAAACCTGATATCAGAGAGAGACTTTGAACTCTCAATGCTTCAGCCTCCAACTTGAGGGTTCTTAGAAAGGTTAGATTAATTGAAAAGGATCCTAGTGAGGAAAAGACAGAGTTCTGGACCTCCCAGTGTTCCCAATTCATTCAATTAAACCTCAACAAGAACATCTGAAACACTAACCTCAATAATTCATACATCAGCTAGCAGGCAATAACATCCACTACACTGGTTAAATTAATTGAAATCAATCCTCAGATACACATATAGCATAAAAACATTAAGGGCAAGGAGAGTAGAAACATAGGGTACCTAACAAGGGTAAATCCTATGCCAAATTTCTGATGCAAGCCTGTAGAAATGTAATGAAATGGAATAAACATAGAGATAGAAAAACATCACCAGCTGCTTTAAATCAGGATCCAAAGAAATGTGCTTGTCATGTTAAGACCAACACCAGTCAAGTACAACATTTCCAACAGCTTGAAAGTTCAGTCTGAATACATCTTCCTCAGCCTATCTTGCAACTTTACACAGAGACTATGTCTCAAAAGAAACAGCTTGAAATTCTCCGATAATCGATCAACAACAACCTTTACACTAAGTTCCTTCATGGATTTTATAGCTGAAAGAGAGCAGAGGAGGTAGGTGAAACACTAAATGAAGCAATAAACTCAGAAAAGAAAGAGGGCCGAAGCCCATTCTGTTTAAACTCTGTGCATTTATCTCTGGCACTCTTTGGTGAAAGAATGATCTTCTTCACGCTTCCATTTACTCAGGTATGGCTCTGATGCACTATGGCTGCAGTACTCTGTAGTACCTTTGGTGAATAAACAAAGGGAAAATAAATGACAGTGAAGTGCGCCATGTTGTATAACAAATGCTCTGGTAGTTTAGGATTGTGGTCAGGGTTGTATTTTCTTCAGGAACACGGTAAATAAGGGAAACAATATGGGAGCTTGGTCCTTTAGAACGATCTGCTGATGTGAAAACCTGATAGTATCGTTTTCTGTGCGCTGGGCCTTCTGAGAGATCCATGACGTCTTTGATCTAGTGCTTTACCTCTAAGCCATTAAGTTAAGGCTCAAAGACCTTCATTTTCTTGCCTTAAACTCTTTGTTGTTCCATTTCTGTCTCCGTCGATGAAATCTACGCTTTAATGGATCTGGGGAGGTTTTACAGAGTGTTGACCATGCCAGCATTCTATTGAAATTTTAACAAGCAATCCTGCTTAAACCTTTCAAAACCTGCAGAAATTCATTTTCTGCTCATCGTTACCTTCTCCCAGCCTCAAATCTACATTAAAGGGCCGAAAACCCCACATTATAATATATTCAAGGCCTAGCACCTTTCGGCCCTAGCCCCTACACCTTTTTCTCCACATGACCGGAAGTCAAAACCGAGTGCTAGCCGTGGAGGCGCTTATCACATATATACATCAAGCGCGTTTATAACCGTCGATCTGTACAGATCCGACGACATTCGCCAGTATTCATCACGCCCGTGGCCCACTCCGTTCATCGCCCAAATCGCCCATCCGCCGTCTAATCAACCTGAAAAATCAACGGCTCACAGTACTCCCGCCCGGTGGTCCCTGCTCCATGCACTGTACAAAACCGGTGGTTTATATCGTACCGCCTTTCGGAGGAAGGTGGTATTTCTGATTTCAGAGTGATGCCATTCATCATGCGATGCGTGTCTCGTACACTATTTCAAAACCGCCTGCTCATCGCGCGTTATAGTTTGGCAGGGGACGTGGCGCGATATGCACGTGAGCCGTCCGATCTAGAGCGATCCATTCGACGGTAGTCGCTCCACGAAGCTGCACGGGTGTTAATCCAAGTCAACAGTGCCCCCGGCCCACCATTTCATCGCCCTCCGATACGTTTTCCACCGTCGATCTCCTCCTAAGATCAGACGGTCCAGATTAATTGCTCGTCCACCACGTGTTTTCCTGCCACATCATCATTCCACGCGTTCTTGTCCCATTTTTCTCCGTCTCCCTTATGCATTTCATTCAAAGGCCCAAGTGTAATGTTTTAGCATTCCGCCAACTTCCACCATGACTATCTTCTATAGTCACGCTGCATTTTCCGCCACCCTGCATTATTTCACCATTTTGTCACATCCACCATCCCCATACATGGTTTTTCCTAACAAGTTTGCGGGTTTTGCAGGGTTACAGCGGCAGAAAACTGCCATGATTTACAGACTTCATTACAGTAACAGAGAACACATCAAAGGACCATGTTTCAGAGGCTTTAATTATGGAGAAAGGCCTGGGAAGGTATGTCGACGAGACTTCCATTAAAGAAGCAGGGTTCAAATCTGTCAAACCCTCCAGAGTCATTTAAGGCACAGATTGAGCAGATGGATATATTATGGAGCAGCAGAGAAATATCAGTGAATGATCGAGGAATTCAACGTTCAGCATTGAAGATCTTAAACCATAATTCAGGGTTTAGAAGGCAGAGGGTACCATTCGCAGAAAACAATACCTTAAAGCTTTCTTTTCAGCACCATTTTCTTTCAGGAAAGGACGGAATGTCTATGTGATTTTACTTCTTTGCCGTGTTCCTGAAGAGACTTCTACCCAGTGCATTTATTTTAGTAAGCAGGCCATAGGGTACAAACAGCATCACAGATTCGTTCAGCAATATGGGCATGCACGTTTCCGCCGTCTTGTTTTAATGAAGAAAATTAATGTTCATCACCTACTCCCTTTTCGAGCTTTCTTTTTCTCCTATAAAGCTCCCGACGAACAGATGATTTAGGGTTCCAGATTTTATCAGAAAATTATGCGGTGAAAGGATTTTTGTATACATTTTGTTAAACTCTTGTATAAAGGCTCAGAGCCTATAGGGTCTCAGTGAGGAGGAGTTCCATCTGTTAAGAGGATTCTGGTCTTTGGTATTTCACAGTGTGTAACTCTCTCTCTCTTATGTGTTATTTTAATAGATCATTTCATTTCACCCATCTTTCTTGTATCATGTTTCTGGAATGCGAGTGGCTCACTGATTTTTGGTATGGATTTATCCTAGTTGATACCCACGCTCAGATTAGTCAAGCGCTTTAAATATGGCTCAGGCATGATATTCTGTTCCACTATTCATCTAAACCATACTTTTGCTATATTAGTTTCTTTGGGAGGGTGTTTTTAAAACGCTATTATCATGTATGGATTCTTAAATTGGTAAGCCCATTACATGGTGGTATTGTGTATCTGGATATCAACTCAATGAAAACTAATATTCTCTCAATATTTCATTCACTACATACACCTTCTGAAAATTTATTTCTGTGAGGTATTTCTGAATTGGCCCTCTTTACAGTAAGTTGTCTCTGAATTGTCTGTTGCTTTTATATTAGAGTTTTGCATGTTGCCTCTGCAGTATTCCTTACTTTATGTCAGTTTCTGAAGGTCTTGGTCCCATTCAGATTAATGTTCCTTGCTTATCAGGAAATAGCATGAGAGCTTTGCATTGATAACTTCCTATGTTATACCATATGCTCCTTGCTATATAAGATGTCCTAGGCACTGGTCTTTCACAACTCAAGGCTGTCTCTAGGAACGACAACACAGAGTTCAAACCCTATTCTTTTAATCCAAGTCCATTCATTCTGCTACTGTATTAAAGACTATGTAATCATGGCAGCTTTCACCACCTGATAACCCTGCAAAACACAAAACTCAGTTATGAAATCCATGCATAGGGAAGGACGGCTATGGAGGGCGGGTAGAATGATAGCACGGCGGTGGTAAAACGGTGGTTTTAGATGAAACAATGGTGAAAAATGCATTGATATGGTGTAAACCTCGACTAATAGGTTTTCGGTGAATAAACGAGCGTGGAATGTTCGATCATGGTCTGGTGACGAAGATCGACAGCGGAGATTAATCTGTGGGATGGCGCATGAAGTTGGGCGGAATGAATGTGAAACATTAAACTTTAATGTATATCACTTAAGTTTGGATATAGGCGGAAATATAAAGAAATGGATTGAAATGTAATGAAAATGATCGTGTGGTGGGATTCGGCATGGGTGGAGGGTGATTCATCCAGGACCGTCGGATCTCAGGAGGAGATCGACGGCTATGATTCAATCGGAGGGGAGAAATGGGAGGTTTGACAATCCGATGGACGATGGTGCGATTAGATCATGACCGTTGGATCATGGATTAAATGGACAGTCGAGATTAGATCGGGGAATCGCAATCGCAAAGGGCGGAAGGGGGTAGCATTTGAAAAATGCAATTGCGAATGAAGCGGGAGAGCGTGGACCGTCAAATCAACAGGAAAATCAACGGCGGAGATTAGATCGGAATATCGCAATCAGGGGGTACAGGGGTGACACATTACAAAATTTTCGATTGCGATTGGAGCGGGGGTGCGATTGAGCGCCAGCCGTCCGATCCGGAAACAGATCGACGACTCACACGTAATCGGAGGGGTGGATGGATCGGGGCGATCGCAATCGGGGGATACGGAAAGACCTTTGCGATTGTGATGGGGCAGGGAGTCGGATCGAAATAGCAGATCAACGGTGTAGATCACATCGCGGGTCTTCATAACAAAACCCAATCGCATCGGAACTTTTCAAGAAATGAAGGAAAACTCCCATCGCAAACTTCCGATTGCAATAAGCGCCTGGGGCCTTTAGCACTTGGTTCTGGGTGCCGGTTACATGGGGAAGTGGTTAAGGGGTTGGCGGAAAAGGGGCTGGGCCTTAAAATAAGGTGGAAAGTGGGTTTTTTGCCCATTTCTAGTGCATTCCAAGGTCGATGGAAGGTAACAATAGAGGGAATAAAGGGGGATCAGACCAAACGAGGGGAAAATATAGGGTTTAAAGGGGATTATGGGAGGATTTATAGGGTGAAAGGGGGACTTTGACAAAGGGGAGAAAAGGGTAAAATGGGACATTTTGCAGGGATACAAGGGGAAAATAAAGGCCTTTTGGAGCACAATTTTTTATCATCAGTGAGGCTTAATGACTCCAGAACAGCAGAGGCAAATGATCAAAGGGAGTGGAACATGAAAAGGCTTCAAGGATGATGTGTTTACAAGATAAATGCATTCCTTGAAGGCTCATGAAACAATTTAGCCCCCTGTTTTCTTGTCAAAAATTTATAGGGGGGCTAACAGTGGCTCCACATGGGGATGGCTTCTTCTTGAAGGAGTCAAGAATTCAGAAGATAAATCTTTGGCGTAGGCCAGATGCCTAGTACTTGAGCCACCTTTCTTCTTTGATTTTCAGCTGCCACAATTTTGAAGACATCAATTAGTAGAAACATCACCCAAACAATCTACCTACCCGTCCTACAATCCTAGCATTTTTTCTTCTTTTAGGGTGCATTTGGACTAGCAGACCCTTTACATCATTTATTTTTATAAACAGAAAATAAACCTATTCTAAATCTACCCTTATTACTCCATGAGACCATATTAGATTGTTGGTCTCATATGCTTCTCTACCTAATCTAATAGCTGTTGGGATTAAACTGTCCAGCAGATTTTTTCTCTACATTCTACAACAGAAATTTAAAAACAGTCAAACTAGGATTAGACAGTCTAGTTTGTTGTAGATCCAAGGCATAAAGACAGTTGCACATGGACAGAAACTTGCAGAAGAGTGAAAATAAAACTTTGAAGGCTTGCAGTTTGAAGTTTTGAAGTATCATTCTTCTTTTGTGACTCAAGTTTTGAGCTTGTTAGAGTCACTTTCTTTTCTTCATTCCATCTCTGATTTTGGGCTTATCAGAGCTAATTCTTCTTTCTTCTCTGATGGTCCAGGTTTTGGGCATGTTTGGACCAGCTATCTTTACTTTCTTTGGCTCAGGTTTTGATCATATTAGAGCCAATCTTTGCACTTCAGAGGTCCATGTTTTGAGCATGACTGAACCTCTCTTTTCTCTCTGTTTTTTTAAACATTTTCTCTTTTTCTTGAAAACAAAACACTGCAATGGTATGTACAATGGAAATAGAAACTGGAAATTGGAAATCAGCAGAAGTAGTGTTTGAGCATCCTGCCATTGACAGGACCCCCAAATAGCTCTGTACCATCTAATTCCTGTAGAAAAAAGGCATTTGGACCCACAGTGGCCTGGATGATGTAGGGACCTTGCCACAAACTGTCAAACTTGCCATGTTTTCCTTTGTCCTCTCTCCTTGAGTCCCACTTCAGAAATTTATCTCCGATTTTGAAATTAGAGGCCTTATTTCTTTTGTCAAATAACTTCTTTATATTTTCCTGAACTTTGATAGCTCTGTTATAGACCTCTTCCTTCGTTTGCTGGAGATGAACTGTCTGGTTTACCCTTCTCACCATACTGTCTTCTTATGTCTGAATCTCTTGGACCAGCCTAATCACTAGTAGCCCAAGGCTGGTAGGAAACACTGCTTCTGTTCCATAGACAAGCTGATATGGAGACATGCCAATGGATTTCTTTGTTGTAAGCCTGTCGGCCCACAGGGCATGTACTAACTTGTTATGCCATGACTTTTTGTTCTCTTCTAGCAGCTTTTTGATGATGGTCACCAGGCTCTTGTTTGATGATTCAGCTAATCCATTACCTTGAGGGTAACAGGCACTTGAATGACCGAGTGTTATTTGATACCTGTGACAAAAAAAAACCATTTTCTTGGATCCAAAAGCAGCAGCATTATCAGTGATTATTTTTCTTGGACAACCAAACCGAGAGAGGATATGGCCTTCTAGGAACCTAATGATGACCGAATCTGTGGCATTCCTAGTAGGTATGGCCTCTATCCACTTAGTGAAGTAGTCTGTGGCTGTTAAGATCCATTTGTGTTGTGCAGAATAAGCGGGGTGAATTTATCCTATGAAATCTAGGCCCCATTGCATAAAGGGACCTTCAACAGTGATGGGTTGTAGAGGTAAGGGGAGGAGCTTTCTTTTGCCTTCAAAAATCTAGCATTTGTGGCAGGCAATTACCATCTTATGGATATCATTGAAGAGTGTAAGCCAATAGTAGCCAGCTCTGAGTATTTTGTTTGCAGTGGCTTTCCAGTTCATGTGGCCTCCACACTCTCCTACATGGAATTCTTGTTTAATCCTTTATGCTTCAACCTCAGGCAAACATTTAAGCAATAGGCCATTTGGATTTTTCCAGTATAAGCCTTCATTCATTATGCAATAGCTTTTGGCTTTTAGGTTTAAGAATCTGGCTTTGGTCTTTGATAGTTCAGGAGGGGCATTGAGGTGTGTAAGCACATACAGAATGTCAGAATACCAAGGAGAGCTCTGAAACTTCTCTCTTCAACAGTGGGATCAGGCAATCCCTGCTGCTCATCCAAGGTATCTACCATGTTAATGTCAAGGGCTTGTAGATTTTATTCAGCCATTAGTCGAGCTAATCCCTGACCTTTGATCAGTTTGGTGGGTTTTATCTCAACGTCGTATTTTAAGATCACAGCAATCCATTTGCCCCTCTTCCCATCTGGGTCTTGGGACAATATATCTTTGACTACTATGTTAGGCACATAAGCTATGGTGTGGGAATGCAATATGTACACCCTGAAATCTTTCAAGGCCTTAATTAAGGCATAGGCATGTTTTTCCATTATGTTGTATTTCAAGGGTGCATCTCTTAGTGCTTTGCTGAAGAAGGAAATGGGCTGTTCCATTCCCTCTGGGTTTTTCTGCAGTAGAATTGCAGCTACTGTATGCTCAGATGCAAATGAGAAAATCAGAAAATCCTTTGAGAAATCAGGGTTGATTAGGACAGGAGCCCAGGTGAGTGCAAGTTTTATTGATTCAAAAGATTTTTTGGCCTCTACAATCCATTTAACTCCCGCACCTTTCTTCAACATGTTTGTCATATTCCTAAGATGTTCAACTAGGTTGGGAATAAACCTCCTTAAGAATTTTATCTTCCCAATGAAGGATTGTAATTCTTTGATGTTTCTTGGGTGTGTGATTTGTAGTATTCCCTCAACTCTTTGAGGATCTATCCTAATCCCCTTCTCAGATATGATGTGGCCAAGAAGCTTACCTTCCTGCAGCCCAAGACCTTTCTCAGATGTTTTAGGTTTTCTTCTTCAGTCTTGGAATAGATTGTTATGTCATCTAGGTAGATGACAATGAAGTGTCCTATTTCATCTGAAAAAGCTATGTCCATTTCTCTCTGGAAGGTTTCACCAGCGTTCAACAGTCCAAAGGGCATATCTACATACATAAAGGTGCCCCATGGAGTGGTAAAGGTTGTCTTGAGTTGGTCTTCTGGGATTACTAAGACTTGGTTGTAACCTGAAAAACCATCTACCAGGGAAATCATTTTTGAGCCTACTACCTTCTGAAGAATATGTTCCATTTTTGGCAAAGGGTAATTGTCTTTAAGTGAGGATCTATTAAGATTCCTAAAATCTATGCATAATCTGATCTCACCTGTTTTATTTCTCACAGCCACTAGGTTTGATACCCAATCAAAAAACATCACAGGAACTATTATGCCTACCTCATACATTTTTTTAATCTCTTTTTCAACTGCAGGCAATTGCTTTGGGTTTATTCTGCGAAGTTTTTGTCTAAAGGGCTTCTTATTTTGTTTCAAAGGAATTTTGTGATGTATAATGTTCGTGTCATAGGCCTTTAAGTCTTCATAGCTCCAAGAAAACACGTCAATGAATTCCTTGAATAGGTCAATGTATTTCTTTTTCATGTTTGCAGGAAGTGACTTAGCCAATTTAATCATTTTGGGCTTATCTTCTATGCCTATGTTGCATTCCTCAACGTCAGAGTCCGTGTGTTCTATGGCAGGCTTCTTTGCTACATCATCAAAGTAAAAAAGGTCCTCTAAAGGCGCCAGACCTCGAGGTATGTTCTTATCTTTGGCCTGCAGCACCTCAACTTCTTCATTTTCCGCATTTTCACAATTTTCATTTAGGTTTCCAATCTGTTCGTTCAAAGTGTTTATTTCTATGTTACGGGGTGGTTATTCCTCATCTGAGGGCTCTTCGCTTAGGCAGCCATCATCTAATTTCGAGTCTGAATCAGAAAATTCAAACTCATTCCTGCGCATCAAGAAATCTTCAATTTGTTTATCGCCCTCAAAGACCTGCCAATATTTTTCATTATCTGGCACTGCAGGTCTGAATTTGGTCTGTATTATGATTTGCTGGTTGCTTGGAGTCTTATGGTATGAACTAGCTAAGCAAGCTAATCCGTTTGCAATGAAATTTTGACTCCTAGGAACAAACACTAATTCGTACTCAACAAATGTTTTCAATATATCCATAGCATCGTTCCTATATGCCCTCAACCTAGGGTGTCTGGCTATGTATTCACCGTTTACTTGTTTTATAACTTCAATAGATTTAAGCCTAGGATAAGAGCCACGTACTCTGCAATATTATTTTTACATTTGAAATGCAGGTTGCAGGCATGGCTCTCTACGTAGTCACTTTCTGTGTTATGTAGCCACACCCCTACTCCGACAGTTCTCTTGGTGCATGACCCATCAAAGTTCATTTCCCACAGGGGTTCATTTTTCGTTTTATCATCATTTCCCTCCCTATCATGAGTTTCACTGGTCTGTCACATTACGGGTTCTGCGTTGTGTTGTGGAGTGTTTCGTTCTTCGTGGAGCGTATGAGTTAGTGAGGGGTGACTAACCGGTTGATTGCATTTGTTTTCTTGTTTGGTCTGAATCTCTGTTTCAATGCACTGTCTAAGGGTTTCTTCTTCGTTTTCCTCTAAGTTGAGTGTAGCCATTATGTTAAGGTCCGTAGTCTCAAAACCTCTGTTTGCATCTATGTCTTCTGGTTCTCGCCCTCCCAAAGATTCATCGTTGCAGAAGATAAAGGAGTCCAGGTCGATGTGTATAGAGTATAAAGGTGCATTTTCAGGCTTTTCGGGGCTACTAACCAGGAACTTCATTTGTGCCTCCCTGTACAGTCTTCTAGGTTGGCTAGGCAACCCTGTCGCTGTTTATCCATTTCACATCGTACCCTGCAGCTTGGCTCCCCAAGACCTTGACAATAGCATACCATACTTAGGTGGCACATCAGCCAGCACAACATCCATGACCATACATTTTTCTGGGATCTGGGTTAGGCTTATACATAGATCTTTGATTAGGCCAAGACACTTTACCCTGCTAGAATCAAATGAATATAAGTCTTTGTAGGGTCGGGTTATCTCTAGGCCTAACCTTTCCATAACCACTTTAGGCATCAAGTTGTGTGAGGCACCAGATTCATGCATTGCATTATGAAGGATCTTATCATGAATATTGAGACTGATATAAAAAGGAGGTATTGCCCCTTCCTAAAATTTCCCTTCAATCTTTGGACCAAACAGAAGGGTCGGTTGATCATCACTCAGATTCACAGTGTCACTGTTCTCACCTAGATTTAATGCTTTCAAAATTTGCCCTTTATATACATCCTGAGTGGCCAAATCAGAGAGTGGGACAGAGATTTTAATTCTTGCAATCTCACTCTCTAAATTGAAAGTGGACTGACTCTTTGGAATGCTCAACTCTGTTTTTTTAGCCACTACCTTAGTGGCTGAATCAGTGGGTTGGTTCTCACTATGTACAGCATTTGGGATTGTTTTGTTAGGAGTACTAGCTGCAGTGCTAGCGCTGCTAGTTATTTGACCTTGTTTATCAGTGTTTTGGTTGTCTTTTTCTTTGTTCTTCCCAGAATTCTCAGCTGCCGATTTGTTACATTCAACAGTTGCTTTAGAAGATTTCTCAGGTCTTTTCTTGATGGTAATCTCAGAAGCTTTAGGTTTGGAATTATCTAGGTTTTTATTGCTCCTAAGTTCATATTGTTCTCTGACCTGCATGATAGCATTTTCAAATCCAAGTTTGTAATCCTCAGATTCTAACCACTCCTCATCCCAATACGAGGGTGAGGGCTGATCTTCCTCTGTGGAATAGTTATGGATTGAGTTTTCCACTTCGAACATGTTTATTGTAGTCCCCTCAGACTCTTCTATGATTCCCTCATCTTCGTCAAGAAAGTTCTCTTGGAATGGAGGAACAACTTGCTGATCGGACTCTCTTTGTGTGTTGGGAGTGGTTTTGTTTCTTCAAAAGTTTTGGTTCTGGTTGTGATTTTGGTTTCTGTTTTGATTGCTGACTGTGACAACCATTTTTTCCATCATTTGTTGTAGCTTTTCCATGTTTTTGGATAAACGGTCATAATTTGGATCAGATGTGGAAGCTACATTGTCATCTCGATATGTTACCCTCTTCTCAGCTCTCAATCTTGATCTTTTCTCAATCAGATTAGCCTCTACACTCACTGCTCATTTTTTCATGTCTTCCAACGTGTTTTAATCTCTCTCCCTAAGCTGGTAAGCCATGTCAGCATCAAAGCCTTCAGGGTATTTCGCTAGAGACATACCTTGGGGAGGTTTCATGTGTGGGGGAAGGGCGTTATAAACGTTGTTGAACCTTGTAGTGTAGTCATGGACACTCTCTCCTGCGTTTCTTTTAAGGTTCATATATTCTGCTAGGATTTGGCGAGGGTTGGCCTTAACCTCCCATTTGTTTATGAAAGTCTGATATAAAGCCGGAAGGTCTTGGATACTATTAGGAGGTAGGCTCTTGAACCATTTGTTTGTGCTCAACCTAGTCTCCTAAATTGAGTTCATTAATTTTCAACCAGGGTTGGTAAACTGCTGAAGTGTGGTGCACTATATGTGCCTAGGTATTTGTTTCTCACTACGTTGTGTCTAGTTTTTTATGATGTTTTTGGGTTTTTATGGTTTTATGTTCACAAGGGAAAGAACTAAATGCTGGTGGAAAGAAGCTACTGGTTAAAAACAGAGTGAAGCCTAAATTATGGATGACAAATGACAAATGCAAATACTGAAATAAAACAAAGCCTAAACTATGGCTAGAAAAATACAAATCTTGATAATGACTTCAAGGAAATAAATCACAACATGAGCTTAACTTGTCCAATTCATTCATTAAAGATGTTTTGGAAGAGCTTGAGAAATGGTCAAGTAAGAGTAAATAAAGTTCTCCTAACTAAACAATCAAAAAATCAACTTACAATGTTACAACATCTCATCCATGATTAAAGGTCTATTGGAATATATTTGGAAAATAACATTTGTAACACCATAAGACTTCTATTCTAAACTAGCTTCTAATTTTGTTCTACAACTCAATTTAACACCACTAGGCCTCATTCCAAAAGTTATAGATTTCCTTTTTAGAATTTCTTTTGAGAAAAGTGTAGAAATTTGCTGAATAATGATTAATTATCCACCGAGACTATCCTGATCACATACAATTCGAATTTATATGCAACACATAATCTCTTCCACTCAGATCATCAAACATGCGGAAATAAAATCAAGCGATAACACATCAATTCATCATACACAGCCTTACCAGGTATATAGGAAAACATAGCTGAAAACCCCTCAGCTATTTTGTATATTATATGGAGAGAACATGTAACAGTACATAGCACAATACTCCTCACAAGTACTCAGTACTATCTCATAAAGTTACACACAAACTAGCTCGGTTTTGAACAAGTCACAGGTTCAAAACTCATCCACTAATTGCCTGCCTCTATTGCGCAATCAAGGCTGGTCTAATGAGAGATCCAAGGTTCGAATCTCCTTGGCTTGACAGCGCAATCATCATGGGACATTCCTCCAAGTGTGGTGCAAATCTCATGCACAACTGATGTCACAACTGATAGCTATCTCAACCCTTTCATCTACCTCTTTCTTTTAGTCCTCAGGCCCCGATCATGCAACTGTAGTGAGCTGATGTGTTCTTGAGTTGAATAATGGAAGTTACTAATTAATGAATTAAATAATATTTAATTCACTCACTCTATAACTAATTGATTAGCTAGTTAAACTAATCTCAACTAGTTCAACTAAAATAAAACGAACACAACTCCACTAATTTATCTCGTACTCCTCCAAGCCTTCTACCACGAAGTCCTAACTGAATTCAACCATGCATGATGCCATCAAGCCGACAGAGATAGCGTGGTCCTACATCGGATGCATGAGCCACTTCAGAGCTCGGCCCAAATTCTCCAAGAGAGTAAATACCGAAGTTTATAGTCTAAATATTATTAAATTAAATAATATTTGACTTCCCTATTTTAAGGAAACAGTCTAAAAATAGACTTCGACCTATATGTCTAGAAATAGAAGTCCATCTATTTTTACCAACTCGACCAATCATCCAAGAATAGCATACTGCAACTCCCAGACCATGCTCCATATGTCTAAAAATAGACATAGTCTAAAAATAGACTTTGCGCCAAAAATAGCCTGCGGGCCCACTTAGTGAAGGCGACTTCATTTCACTAGCTCCATCATCTTGTTGCATTTTCAACACTCCCTCTCAACAAGATATGGATTATCTGCAACCCCTATCCTGCCTCTGTGGAATTCGAACTTGCTCCTAGTGAGCGCCTTCGTCAAGATGTCAGCATCCTGATCCTCCGTGGGGGTATATGAAAGCATCATGATTCTCATTGAACCACAATCCTACGATATGATGGTACTGATGTCGATGTGTTTTGATCTATCATGAAATACTGGATTAGCTGAGAGTTTAATGCAACTCTGGTTATCACAATAAATCACAGTAGGCTCCAAGTGTGACCCGAACAACCCGACCAGGATCTTCCTCATCCATATGGCCTCGCATGCAGCCAAGCTTGCTGCCATATACTCGGCCTCTGCTGAACTGAGTGCCACGGATATCTGCTTCCTGTTGTACCAGGAAACTGCTGTCGACCCAATGCTGAAAACTCCTCCAGATGTGCTCTTCTGGTCCGTTGGGCTCCATGCCCAATCTGCATCAGTGAAGCCAAAAGCTTTGCTCCATCCTCCTGTCTGTACCATAGACCATATCCCGATGTGCCTCTAGTATAACGCAATACATGATTTCCTACCTTCCAAAAGAGCTTGGTAGGCTTAACCATAGCTTGCGAAAGCTGGTTAACAGCATAGCATATATCGGGTCGTGTATTGACCAGATACATAAGTGACCCCACCAACTGTCGATAGACAGTGGCATCCACTACCTCCGGCCCAAGTAGCATCCTTCTTCCAACCACGGGGAAGAGGAATGTAAACGAGCTTCGTACTGCATGTTGAACCTCTCAGAATCTCCCAAACATGCCCCTTTGACTGAGAAACAAACGATCCTCCTAGCGACTGCCAAATTTCCAATCCCGGGAAATAATGAAGGATGCCCAAGTCCTTCATCTCAAACTCTCGTGCAAGATCCTCCTTGCATGAAAGTATCAACTGCTCATCGCCAGTCAAAATCAGATCATCTACATACAGTACGATGATCAATAGCTTCCCCTCCACCACAATCTGGTACAGGTTAGGATCCGCCTCACTCTTGGAGAATCCAAGCCCGGTGAAGTAGATGTCTATAAATTTGCTAAGCACGAGTGCCTTCAGCCTGTCTGATGCTCTTGAGTCTGCACACATGCGACTCACTACGGAAGATCTTGAAACCTTCGAGCTGCTCTATGTACACCTCCTCCTCAATGACTCCGTTGAGGAACGCAGTCTTCACATCCATCTGATGGATGTGCCTCCCCATCTGTGCTGAGAGAGCTAGGATCGTCTGTATGGAAGAATACCTTGCGACGGGTGCAAAGGTTTCCTCATAATCGATCCCCTCAATCTGTGAGAAGCCTCTAGCAAAAAATCTTGCCTTGTACTTCTCCACACTCCGGTCAGTTGCTTTCTTCACTTTGTAGATCCATCTCGAACCCACCACTGATTTCCCTTATGGCCTTGGGACAATCGCCCATGCACTATTTTTGACAATCGAATCATACTCTTCCACCATGACATCTACCCATGCAGGATCCTCCACAGCTTCCTCAAAGAGGATGGCTCTGTCACAACACATTGACTCACAAGAGCCATGTATCCGGTGTACCGATCCGAGTGGCTTGCCTACGCGTTGTGATGTCTTGTAGGTAGTCACACAACCCTCTCTGCATCTTGAGCCAGTCGCTCAGCTTCTGTAGTGTGCTTGCGCCCTCTGATGGTTGGCGCTGCATGAGTGGTTTCTTCCACTCTCTGAACCTCCTCTTGTGGCTGATCCACATCCGGAGACTCCTCCTTGGGAGCTAACAGCTCCTCCTCTGCATGCAAGTGTGGCTCCCTCTCAAGCGAACACTGCATGGCTTTCTCCTCCGGAAATTTTATATCCCGTCGCACGACAGTCTTGCAACTGTCTGGCACATACACACGATAGTTGTGGGGCATATCAGTGTACCCCACAAATATCCCAACCTCCGCAGTCGGCTCCAGCTTCTTCCTGGCATCCTTCGTCACATGAATGTAAACAGGTGAACCAAAAATCCACAAATGGGAAATATCAGGCCTCTTACCAGAAAACGCCTCCTCGGGTGTACTCATGCCAAGTATCCTGTGAGGACAACGGTTCTGCACATATACTGCAGTATTGCATGCCTCGGCCCACAAGTGTATGGGAAGGCCCTGATCATGCAACATCGCCCGTGCAGCACCCACGATCGTTCTATTATTTCGCTCATCAACCCCATTCTGTTGTGGGTTATGGGGGTGCGATAGGCTCTCTCCGAATCCCTTTGCATGCAACGTTTATGAAACTAAATGAAAATTCAATGAGATGAATTCACCACCGTTATCACTCATGAAACCGTCACCTTCTTCCCCAACTCCTTCTCGACCAGTGCTTTAAACTCACAGAACTTCGCGAATGTATCGCTCTTCTTCTACATGAAGAAGATCCAGCACTTTCGAGAGAAATCATCAACAAAGATCACATAATACTTGTTCTTTGCTGTCGAAGCAACTGAGAAAGGACCACACACGTATGTGTGAACTCTCTCAAGGATCGTCGTTGTGTGACTATCCTTCTCATGAAAGGTGGCTTTCACATGCCCTGCGTCCACCCCTTGCAGCGATACGGCCTTAAAGTGCCCTTAGGAAGCCCGGTAGAAATGCTTGGGATCTTCAGCCTCTACCTGTAGTGAGTGGCTTCAATCTCTGCCCTTTTGATTCGCCCCTCATCATCTCGGCTCACCACTTCTCCCACTTTGCATGCCATAGCTGCGCAGCCATCTACCTGCAAATGATAAAGGTTCTTAGTTCGAACCCCTATCTTCCGGGTCTCTCCAGTAGTCTTACTGCGCAGGAAGGCTTTTCCTTCGCTGAAGACCACATAATACCCCTTATCCTCCAACATCACCACAGAGATCAAGTTCTTCTTCAATCCCAGTACATGCATGACATCCTTGGCGTACAAAGGGTTGCAGGACTCCTACGAAAGGATATGATGCAATGCGATGCATACTTATCTACCATCATCGCCCATCTCGATGTGCACACCCAAATCTTTGTCACTCCGGATCTGAGAATAAATCCCAGATCTCATCCATATGAAATGGCCCATACACCGCTATCAGAACCATGCCGATCCCATCACACTGGAAACCAAGCATACGATCGGTGAAAAATCGAAGCTCGGCATGAAACCAAAACTACTCATGCCTTGAATCTTCAGCTTGCTTGTTCTTCTTCTTCTTTGGATAATTGGTAGCATAATGTCCGTGATCATGGCAGTGAAAACACTTCACTTTCGCCATATCCTGCTTCTTGCCCTTTGCACTAGAATGAGAGGTTTTCTTACCCTTCCCTTTCTTTGCTTTGGCAACCAAAGCGCAGTTTTGTTCATCGGCTCCCTTTGATGAAGATCCATCACGAGTAGTCCTCCTTATCTCCTCCTGCATGAGATCCGCCCACCATCCCGGCCGCTTCTCTCGACCATTGACCTCTCTTGTTCTTGGAGACTGGCCTTCGGAAGACCAAGGAGAGCCCGGGTCGACCATGTCCTCGTCTTCGACGAGTCCACCCCCACACTTCCCGGCTCATCTGCGTGAGTGAACTTCGTGAGGTATTTGGCGATGCGCTGGCCTTTCTCCATCTTGATGTTTCTGAGCTTATCTTTGAGCGCCAGCTTCCTTTGGTCGCTCTTACTCTGGAATAGATCTGTCAACACTTTTCACATTAAATATGGAGAAGCTTTTCCATGCAGGCTGCATACAATGTGATCCTTAACGCCCTCCAACAGAATCCTTCGACATTTCGCCATCTTCTTTTGCCAAGCTTCGACTTTAGCAGGATCAGTGGGATTTTGGACATCCGTATCTACGAACTCCTTCAGTCCATTATCTTCTAATATGGCCTCCATGCGATCTTTCCATGCAACATAATTCGAACTGCCTTCAAGAGCATATTCAAGTCGCAAACCGTTGAAAGACATTTTCAACACTGGCACCAAGAAAACAAAACTACTGCAAAATTTCGAATTCCACCTCAAAGCTCAACCACTCTAGATCATGAGAAAAAATTATTTCTAGCACAGAGATCGACTGCAAGGGGCGTTTACCAGACCTTTCACTTTCCGAAGAAAGATGAATCGGAGGCTACCTGGCCCGCATGCAGACTCTATCTACCGAAATAAGTTTGTAATCACTGTGATGATAAATCTCTGCTTCAATAGCTCCGATATCATGTAGAAATTTGCTGAATAATGATTAATTATCCACTGAGACTATCCTGGTCACATACTATTTGAACTTCATACACAACACATAATATCTTCCACTCAACCAACTCAGATCATCAAACATGCGGAAATAAAATCAAGCGATAACACATCCAATTCGACATACCATATAACATAGTATGTATGGGGAAAGCTTATAGCTGAAAACCCCGCAGCTATTGTGTATATTATAATGGAGAAATCATGTAACAAAATCAGTACAATACTCCTCACAAGTACTCAGTACTATCTCATGAAGTTACACACAAAACTAGCTCAGTTTTGAACAGGTTACTGGTTCAAAACTCACCGCCAATTGCCTTGCCTCTATTGCGCAATCCAGGCCTGTCTATATAGAGATCCAAGGTTCGAATCTCCTTGGCTTGACAGCGCAATCATCATGGGCAATTCCTCCACGTGTGGTGCAAATCTCATGCACAACTGATGTCGCCACTGATAGCTAACTCCACCCTTTCATCTACCTCTTTCATGAATATCGCAGGCCGATCATGCATGGTGATTTATGTGTTCTTAGGTTGAATAATGAGTTACTAATTAATGAATTAATTATTAATTAATTCACACCACTCATCACTAGTGTATTTGTTAGTTAGACTAAATATAACTAGTTCAACTAAGTTAAACAGAACACAACTCCACTATCTGTCTCATTAACTCCACCAAACTTCTACCACTGAAGTCCTAACTGAAGTCAACCATGCATGATGCCATCAAACCCTTGGGAATAGCGTAATTCCTCTGTCAGATGCATGAGCCGCTTCCAAGGCTCGAACTGAAGTGCTCCAAGAGAGTAAACTGAAGTTTATAGTCTAAATATTATTAAGGGTAAATAATATTTGACTTCCCTATTTTAAGGAGAGGCAGTCTAAAAATAGACTTCGACCTATAGGTCCAAAAAATAGAGTCCCATCTATTTTTACCAGCATGACACATACTCCAAGAATCTCATACTGCAATCCCCGGACCATGCTCCATATGTCTAAAAAATAGACATAGTCTAAAAATAGATTTTGCGCCAGAATTTGCCTGCGGGCCCACTTAGTGAAGCCGACTTCATTTCACTAAGCTCCATCGTCTTGCTACATTTTCAACAAAAAGGCTTGTTTGTGAAATGGTAAAAAGGTTTAAAAATACTCTAGGTCTTATACTGATACTAACTCCTGTCCAAATGATTGTGTATTAATATAAAGTTGGAACAAAAGAAGTTTTGTAAATAATGAAGACCGTGGTATTTGAATTTAACAACTAATATAACTTAAAAATGCAATGGATGACAACTAGACTGAAGTGCTAATACAGTGAGCTAAAACTGAACTAGAGTGCCACTAGTCTATTTGAAGTACAGTGAACAATGTTAGACTGAAAATCCATTATCAAACTGAAAATGAAATGACAGAACTGAACCACATGCATTCTACCTCCGGAGTACTATAACTACGTTAACATGCAACTAACCTAAGGAATTCTATAGTCCATTCCGTTCAGTATGAATGATGTTTTGGAAGAGTTTGTGAGAACAAGTATGGTTGTATCATTCAAAGCAATTGAACATAAACACAAGACTAAAAGCAAATACAACTCAAATCCAAGACATCACAGCTACTTCTTACTCATTGTTATGATATTTTGGAAGAGCTTTGTAAGAGTAAGATTGGCTATGCTACTTGATGTAAACTAGAAACTAAAACCTACAATACCACAGTTATGCCTTATTCATCATAATGATATTTTGGAAAAGTTTATTAGAGTAAGTTTTAACTGTGATAACTAACGAAAGTAAATGCAACTAAAACCTACACTATCACAGTTGTGCCATATTCTTCATAATGATATTTTGGAAGAGTTGATTAGAGTAAGTTTGACTGTGATAGTAAATATAAACAAATATGAACATAAGCTTCAGAAATCTACTTAAACTAGAAATAAAAGTGAGACTAAAACACTTATCTACTGTATAAACAAGGCCGCTCAGGAGGCAAGGGCCCTCTACCACCAGAGTAGCACGAAATCTAGTTCAAAATCGACTCAACGTGTTCAAGGAAATGCTGCTTCTTTCATTAAAGAGGAATCACCTCAAAACAGAGTATTCTCGGACTTCAAAGATCTAGCAGTCAACCATAAAATCTAACCAAAATCTAACCTTTGTCTCTCGGTTTCCCGAGCATATTTATAGCAAATTTACATAACAGAAGTTGAGATAATACAGGGATTATTGTCTTTCCATATTAAAATCGAACTAGAACTCTAAAGGTGGCATCGTAATATGACAAAGGACATCTGGATTGTCCTTGTCCTATTAGGAGTCTATCTCCTAGCTTGAGTTCTCACGTGCATAACCACGTACAGAATTCCGTTCGATCTTCATGGAGAGCAACAAATGCTGAGGGCATGACGTGGAATACGACCATGTGTGGCTTTCCCTGAGAGGACATCTGGAACCTGCTTAAACATGAATATGGCTGCAGAATTGGCAACTAGCTACAGAATGTCTACATTCTGTAGCTAGTTTCAGTTCAAAAAGTACTACAATGACACAATCATAAAAACATAGCAAGTTAGCCACGATATTCATTCTTAAAGCAATTTTAACTAATTTCATTGATCATTTGAACCTGGGATTAATAATGGATAAAAGAAATGGATTGGAATATGGTGGAAGAAAGAACATTCTTGGAGCTCAACATACCCCCACTGCTAGATTCTTGCATGTCCTCATGCAACTATTCCATGAATTCAGAGACCTCTGCAAGAACATCCAATCCTCTTCTTCTGCTTTGTCTGGTAGTTAAAGGCCTTCTGGGCTTCCTGATGACTAACATGAACCTTAAATTGGTAAGTGCCCTGATTAACTTTTTGTTCCTCTTTTTCAACTTTTCATTGGCCTTTTCCACTTTGTCCATTTGTAGAGACAGGGTTGAGTTCATACTGGTTTTTAGTTTAACTTGCTCCCTCAGAATATCATTTTCAGTCCTGATATGCCTATTAAGTACTTCCAACTCGTACCTATCTCTTCTTAGCACATCTATTACGGACAGTGGAGGACTAGGGGTTCTGTCTCTACTCTCTTAAGCTTTTCTCTCCAATGTTTCAACATAGTTGTAAATTTCTTGTTGTGCAGGATCAATTTCTGGAACTTCTTCATCAAAATCCTCCTCAGTAGGTGTTTCTTCGTCTTCTATGTTTATAACCCCAGTTTGTTTAAATTTTGTTTTCTTTAGTATGCCCCTCAGTCTGTGGCTCCTCCTCGGTTGAGATGGCCCTTCTCCTTTTTCTCTGGCAACTCTTCTTATGATTCTCTTTTTCTTAAGCTGCTTCTTAATCTGAACTAATTTTTCAAAGATCATTTCTTCACTACTTTCTTTTATTGTTTTACCAATTTCAGTTTTGGAGGGTCTCCATCTTCTGCTTCTTTTTGTAGGTTCATGTTCAGGTGGAGGTTCCTTTGGTTCCTCAAAGTGATTTCTCACCAAGAAGTTATCCCAATTATCCCCTATTTTGCTCAAATGATGTTCAATCAAAATCTTGACTAAACCATGGTGGTATAAGGTTGTCTCCAGAAATTGAATTCTCTTTTGGACACTTGAAGCCATTTTCTTTAAACTTTGAAGCAAGAAATAGGGAAAATTAAGTTCTTCTTCTAGGAAATGTATTATCAACCTAATATGGTAAACATAGAAAGTACCATATCTACCTTCACAAGTGATGAATTTTTGTAGGATAAGCAACATGTTTCTCCATTTGTTCTTTAATGCAGAACTAGGGATACCCTTTTTAAAAACAGTGACATCATACCTGGTGACTTGAGTATCTGCTTCCATGATTCATTATGGAATTCTCTATTCTTAAACCACCTTTCTCCTTGTCTAGGCAGTCATGTTGCTTCTGCAATAAAAGCCTCTGTGACAGTGAATTTAATATCTCCAACTTCAACCTCGGCCCCATTAAAAGATCTTGCAAAATTTTTAGTAACCTCTTTGTGGAAGCCACTGAATCTTTCAAGGAATTGCAACCATCCTGCTTGTTGTAAGATTTCTCGGATTTGGGGATAGCCTTCCAAGTATTTAATGCCAACTGGTTCTGTTCTCACGATGAGGCCCATAACTCTTCTTCAATCTTCAATTCACCAGCCTTCTGCTCACGGTGAGAATGGTCGTTAACAAGTTGTTTTTGCTCCCCAAATTTTTCCTCTGTTTCACGGTGACAATGGTTGTTACAGAGATACCTATGTTTTACATAATGAAATGGTTAAGAGTCGGCTGCGGGAAGGAGTGATATGGAATGGTTACGGAATGAATTAATGAGGTGAGGTGAAGAAAACAAATCAAAGAGTGAAAAGACTGCAGAGATATTTCAAAAATCATCATTAAATGCTTAGTGACGTGATTAATCCAATCACTTCAGCACTTTAACCGTTTATATTTTTTAAAATGATGATCGGATATGGGTTTTGAATTGGTGAAATAGAAGGATTTTTATCCAAATTTTTGCGGGAGGTTTGTGCGGCATGATCAATAAAATTAATCAAAACAACTTTTTGAATTATTCATAGCTAAAATATACTAAAAATTTTCATGATATGTCATTATAATCACTTCATACCTTTGCCTTTGCTTTGATTTTCTTGTGATCTTCATATGCTTTGTTTTCTCCTGAAAATCATTAATTTTTGAATCTTCATAACCTTCTTGATCTTGACTTGTTCATGGATATGCAGGATCATTTTGTTGCAACTCAAATAATTGTTGGTCAATGCCTTCAGGATCTGTAGCTGCAGAATGTCTGTCTGGCTGCAGAAAGTCTGATTAGCTGCAGAATGTTTGTTTGATTGCAGAATGTACCTGTAGAGAACTTGAAACATGGAATGGAGTGGTTTGGAATGTAATTGGAATGTTGTATGGAATGAGTGAAGATGGATGATGAAATATGGTATAATGGGATATGTATGAAGTGAATGATGGAGTGGGATGGATCACGACTTATGAAATGGAGTGAAAAAGTGCCCTGCAATTTCTGCTGTGTATTATTCAATTGCAGAAAGGAGATCAAACTTAAAGATCTGAAATGGAAATAAAGTGGACCATGGAGTGAGATGGATGAAGTGTGGATGAATGAATGGAAAATGATATGAATGAATGGAATGAAATGAATGAATTTTGGAATGAAATGAATGAAGTATGGAATGAGATGAAGTGAAATGAGATCGATCATAAGTGAAATGGATCTGCACTTATGATTTTGTAACAGCTGCTTGAAAAAAAACAAAATGGAAAAGTTAGAGTGTTAAAAAGATTCTGATTTTCACTCCATCTTTTCTGTATAAACATGCCAATCAGTGATTGGTTTTCATGTCTATACTTCTTCTTCTTTTTTCTTTTCTTTTTCTTTTTCTTTTTTATATGTCTGATTTCAGAAAATTCAATTAAGTTGATGAAGAAGAAAGATTCTTCTTCATTAACTTCACATCACTGTTTTCCTGGAACTTCTTGACAAATTCTTCTCTTGAGAGTGGTTTGTGATACAGCTTCAATCTATGACCATTCACAAGAAAAGTAACCTCTTCTTCATCTATTGTCCCGATTTTTATTGCTCCATTGTCAAAAATTCTCACAATTTCATATGGCCCAAGCCAATGTGTTTGAAATTTACCTTGGAAATCCTTGAACTTTGAATCAAACAAGAGAGCCCAGTCACCTTCTTTGAACTTCTTTTCCTTGATGTACTTTTCATGCCATCTAGCCCTCTGCTGTTGGACTATATTGGTTTTCTGAACTGCATCTTGTCTGATCTCATCCAATTCATTAATCTGCTCCAATCTATGCTTTTGTGCCTCTGATAGATCAAGTCCTAGCTGAACTTCCATTTTGAAAGTTTGAATCTGGAACTCTATGGGAAACAAAACTTGCTTTCCATAAACAAGTTCATAAGGAGTATGGTTTGTTGTGCTTCTCCATGTAGTTCTATAGGCCCACAAGGCTTCAGGAAGCCTATCTACCCAATATTTTCTATGTAAATGGACAGTCTTTGTTAGGATCCCTTCAATAACCTTATTAGTAGATTCCACTTGACCATTTGCTTGTGGATGATAGGGAGTAGATTTTCTGTGTCTAATTTTGTACCTCTCCATCATTTGTTCCACTAGCCTTGATGTGAATTGAGCTCCTTGATTTGTAACAATTTCCCTTGGGACACCAAAACGAGTAAAAATATCCTCAAAAAGAAAATTAACTACAGATGCTTCAGTAGCAGAAAGTAATGGCTTGGCCTCTACCCATTTAGTAACATAATCAATGCAAACTAATATATATTTCTTTTGTCTTGATGGAGGACTAATAGGTCCTACAAAATCCAAAGCCCATTTTTCAAAAGGTTCAATATGTACCTGAGGCTGCAATGGCATCTCACCTAAAGGAGAAGGTTTCCCTACCCTTTGGCAACTATCACACCTTTTGACATACTCTTTAGCATCTTTAAACAAGGATGGCCAATAATATCCTAAATGAAGGATCTTATAGGTTGTCCTCTTGTCAGCAAAGTGTCTGCCACAAGGTTCATCATGACATGCTTTGAGAATCTCAAGCATCTCATCTTCCCGAACACATCTCCTAATGATAAAATCTGGACCTGTCCTGTACAACTCATTAGCAACCCATGAATATTTTGCACTGTCATAAATGATTTTTCTTTTCTCTCTTGCATTCATTATTGAAGGAAATTTCCCTGAAACTAAATAATTAGCAATGTCAGCAAACCAAGGAGTCTAAGTAGAAATTGCAAAAAGATATTCATCAGGAAATTGATCTTCAACTGGAGTGTCATCTTTGATGTTTTGGAGTCTAGATAGGAAATCAGCTACTGTGTTTTGTTTTCCAAGCCTATCTAGAATGGTAATGTTGAATTATTGTAAAAGCAATAACCATCTTATAACTCTGCCATTAGTAATTGATTTGTTCATTAAGTATCTAATTGCAGAATGATCTGTGTGAACAAAAGTTTCATAGCTCGTTAGATAGTGTCTGAATTTGTTTATGGCATGAACAACAGCTAAAAACTCTTTTTCAGTTACAGTATAGTTTAACTCTGCAGGAGTCAAATTTTTACTGGTATAGTAGATGGCATAAGGAATCAGGTCTTTTTGTCCCAATACTGCTCCTAGAGCTGTATCTGAGGCATCTGTTGAAATATGAAAAGGTAACTTCCAGTTAGGTCCCCTTAAAATAGGTGCTTCAGAAATTTTTGTTTTCAGGGTCTCAAAAGCTAACTGGCAATCAGAATTCCATTTGAATTCGCAGTCTTTAGTAAGCAATTTAAAGAGTGGAGATTCTATCTTGGTGAAGTTTTCTATAAACCTCCGATAATATCCTATAAATCCTAGAAAACTACTAACATCTTTTTGACAACTTGGAATAGATAAGTTAGAGATGACTTCAACTTTTGACTCATCAACTCTAATCCCATCCCCTGAAATATGATGCCCCAAAACAATACCTTCAGTAAACATCATGAAACATTTCTCATGACTAAGTGAAATATTTGCTTCTTGACATATTTTTAAAACTTTTTCCAAGTTTGCTAAAGCTTCTTCAAATGTATTTCCATAAACTATGAAATCATCCATATATACCTCTACACAATCATGTATTAGATCTGAAAAAAATTCCTAATACTGCCCTTCGGAATGTTGCAGGTGCATTACATAATCCAAATGGCAATACTCGGTAGGCATAAGTACCCCAAGGACAGGTAAATGTGGTTTTGTCTTGGTCCTCAAGTGCTACTTGAATTTGATTATAACCACTAAACCCATCTAGAAATGAGAAGTACTTTTTGCCAGCTAAGGTATCTAACACCTGATCTATGAAAGGGAAGGGAAAATGATCTTTAAGAGTAGCTTTGTTTAATTCTTGGTATTCAATACATACCCTCCATTTTCCATTTTTCTTTGGCACAATTACCAAAGGAGAAACCCACTAACTATCTGAAATAGGATAGATAAATTTGACATTTAACAATTTCTGCAATTCTTCTTTAACAATCTCCCTAAGATTTGGATTCATCTTTCTTTGAGGTTTTCTGATTGGTTTACAATTTTCCTCTATGTATATGTGATGAGTGCAAGTCTTAGGACTTATCCCTTTCATATCAGTGTACTCCCATGCATATGCAGAAGAATGTCTCTGTAATATCTTGACTAACTCTTCTTGTTGAGATTTTTCTAGGTTCTTGTTTATGTTTAAAGTTTTGCCTGGAAATATCTCACTTGTAGAGCTGCCAAATTTATCCATAGAATGAAGAGACATATGTCTTGATGACAAAAACTCAATGTTGGATCCCTCTTGAAATGGTTCATGTTTGTATTCTGAAGAGGATTCAAAGTTTTCTAGAGTATTCAGAATTTGATTATCTTCACTAATTTCTGAAATTGTGAAGAGGGGTTGTAAATCTTCTTCATCCTCTATCCATTGAGTGTCATCTAGATCTGTAATTGTCCTAGCTGGAGGATATAAAGTGAATTTCTTAGTTGAACTACCATCAGAGATATACATATCACCATATCTACAACTAATAAAAGCATCAGCTGTAGCCAACCAAGGTCTTCCTAATATAACAGGATGGCCTCCTAGATTATTCTTAGGAGTTAGGATCATGAAATCCACAGGGTACTCCCAAGAATCTAGGGACACTGGAATGTCTTCTATTACCCCATCAGGTTTGATCACAGATCTGTCTGCCAATTGTAATAATGTGGGTGTAAAGAGAAGATTATGAAGTTTCAGTTTATCCATGATTTGTCTACTCATGATATTGATTGCTGCTCCTAAATCAATGAGTGTGTTTTGGATCTCAATTCCATTGATGTGAATTTTGACAATTGGATTTCCTGGGTCTAGATACTTTGGAATAGCAATCTTACCCATCATAATGTCTGCTTATTTTCCTGCCATTTGAATTTTCTTTGTCTCTCTTATTCTTTTTCTTGTTTTCTTCATGCTCAACTCCTTTATTGTTTTTGCTAGAATTGGGATTTCCTTGATGGCTTGTAATAATGGAATCTTGATGCAAACATTTCTTAGCTCATCTAGGAAATCATAATTAGGCACCATAATTTGTTTTTCTACACCTCTATCAATTTGTAATCTTTCTGGAAAGGGAGGTGTAGGAGTGGATGTTGATGGTTGCTCTAATACAGGAGTTGAAATTATTGGTTCTTTTTGTTTCGATTTTTCAATGTTTGGGTCCTGAAAAGATGTGTCTTCTTCAAGACTTTTATTTTCTTGTAGAGAATCTTCCTCAGAGTTGTCTTGTTCTTGTATAATCACAGAAGGTTTCCTCCTTTCAAGTATTCTTCCAGACCTAAGTTGAACATCACTAAGGTCTAGAGGAGTAATTAAATAAGTTGGAAATTGTTGGCCTTCTATCATATATGTATTCTGAGGATTTTTATTGTTGGGGTTTGGTATGGGTTGAGCAGGCAACTGATTTGATTTTTGAGGAAATGGTAATGGAAGTGGTTGATTTTGATGTTGTGGATTTTGAAGATTTTGTTGAGGATTTTGTTGTTGAGGAAAATGTGGATATGGTTGATAGGATGGTGGATACTGATAGTACTGAGAGTATCTTCCATAGGGATTTTGTGCCCCTTGTGCCCAAGCTTGAGATTGATTTTGAAATTGGGGCCAAGGTTGCTGCCAAGAATTCCAATTTGGTGGAGGTTGATTACACATTTGATCATGAAATCCTTGTGTTTGAGGTCCTTGCCAAGGCCTTCTAGAGACAAAATTGAGAGATTCTGTGGAACTTGTAGGAATTTCTTCTTGAAAGACAGCTTTAAGACCAAGAAGTGAAGGACAACTCTTGGTCTCATGTTTTTCTGAACAAATGACACGGGTCTCTACAACTTTTTCATCCAAAGGACACTCTCTTAAGGCATGCTTCTTTCTACATCTGGGACAAAAGATTGCTAAAGCATCAGATTCAGCTTTTTGCTTGTTTTGTAACTTAAGGGTGTCTATTTGTTCACTAAGACTCCCTAAGATATCAAATTTGAATTCATCAAGCATATGCCCTATCTCTGCCCTACTTACTGTCCCAGAAGCAGACTTACTTACCCTTGCAAGAGCAGGGTCTCTTGGGCCTTTTATAGTTTTAGATTTCCCTCTTGAAAGGTTGATACATAACTCAGCTATTTTAGGTAATGTGAGCTGAGATATATCCCCTTTTCCCATCATGTTAAGGATATCCAACCATTCATCCCTAATTGTTTTCAACAAGAGAGCTTTTAAGGTGTCTTGATCTAAGTTTTCCATTTTTGCTCTTTTGATGTTGTAGTGAAATCTCTCCAACAAATATTCCAAGTTTTCATATTCTTTTTGTAGCATCTTAAACACTTCCTCCTTATGATTGAATGGCATACAATAATCCAAATACCTCTCTAGAAATGCTTGTTTCATGTCTTCCCATGTCCTAATAGAACTGTTGATCAAACTCATAAACCACTTCAATGTTGCTCCTTTCAATGTTGAAGGAAATAGTTTAAGTTTTTGAGCATCTTGTAAGTAGTCATAAGTTCTACATAGGACTTCAAATTCAAATAGGAAGGTTTCAGGATCTTCAATTTTAAGTCCATAGAATTTTGGAAGGACAGAGGGTGAAATGTTTTTCATGGTTGTATTGGTTTCTTCATCTACTATAGGAAACCCAAAAGAGCTTCCCATGTCTCTTCTACCTCTTCCTCTACCTCCTTCACCTTCTACACCTCTACCTCTACCTCTACCCCCTCCGAATAATGTGTGTTCTCCATTAAAGACTCATCCTCCCCCTTCTTCTGCCATAGTTGATTCCTGAGGAAGTAGAAAAGTTTGTGTCTCTAACAGAGGTCCTTGAATCCTCTTCTAAGGCAGGTTCAGTGGATGAAATGGAAGGTCTTTCTAATGGAATATCTGATCTTAAGTCCTCTAGGAGTCTAGGATCAGTAAAGGATGGATTGTGGATCTGAGTTGGAGGTGTACTGGCTCTTGGTCTAGATGAAACAAGTGATGTTCTAGGGATCAAGCTTCTGCTGCTACTTCTTATGAATCTACCCCTTGAGTCTCTCTCTCTATGCATATAATTGTTTTTGGGAGTTAAGAAACAAGGCTACCTAGTTACACTTCCCCAGGAACTGCGCAAAAATGTTTGTGCTCAACCTAGTCTCCTAAATTGAGTTCATTAATTGTCAACCAGGGTTGGTAAACTGCTGAAGTGTGGTGCACTATATGTGCCTAGGTATTTGTTACCCACTACGTTGTGTCTAGTGCTTTTATGATGTTTTTGGGTTTTTTATGGTTTCATATTCACAAGGGAAAGAACTGAATGCTGGTGAGAAGAAGCTATTGGTTAAAAACAGAGTGAAGCCTAAATTATGGATGACAAGTGACAAATGCAAATATTTGAAATAAAACAAAGCTAAAGCTATTAAACAACAAATACAAATGTATAGTAAGCAGGCAGGAGATACAGAGTACAACATGAAAGCAACTTGTCAATTCATTCATTAAAGATGTTGGAAGAGCTTGAGAAATGGGCAAATAAGTGTAAATAAATTCTCTAATAATATCAAACAATCAACAAGTGTTAAACATCCTCATATTGATTAAGATAATATTGGAATATATTTGGAAAAGAACATTTGTAACACCATAAGACTTCTATTCTAAACTAGCTTCTAATTCTGTTCTGCAACTCAAGTTAACACCACTAGGCCTCATTCCAAAAGTTATAGATTTCCTTTTTAGAATGTCTTTTGAGAAAAGGCTTGTTTGTGAAATGGTAAAAAGGTTGCAAAATACTCTAGGTCTTATACTGATACTAACTCCTATCCAAATGATTGTGTATTAATATAAGGTTGGAACAAAAGAAGTTTTGTAAATAATGAAGACCATGGTATTTGAATTTAACAACTAATATAACTTAAAAATGCAATGGATGACAACTAGACTGGAGTGCTAATACAGTGAGCTAAAACTAAACTAGAGTGCCACTAGTCTATTTGAAGTACAGTGAACAATGTTAGACTGAAAAGCCATTATCAAACTGAAAATGAAATGACAGAGCTGAACCACATGCATTCTACCTCCGGAGTACTATAACTACGTTAACATGCAACTAACCTAAGGAATTCTACAGTCCATTCCGTTCAGTATGAATGATGTTTTGGAAGAGTTTGTGAGAACAAGTATGGTTGTATCATTCAAAGCAATTGAACATAAACACAAGACTGAAAGCAAATAAAACTGAAATCCAAGACACCACAGCTACTTCTTACTCATTGTTATGATATTTTGGAAGAGCTTTGTAAGAGTAATATTGGCTATGCCACTTGGTGTAAACTAGCAACTAAAACCTACAATACCACAGTTATGCCTTATTCATCATAATGATATTTTGGAAAATTTTATTAGAGTAAGTTTTAACTGTGATAACTAACGAAAGTAAATGCAACTAAAACCTACACTATCACAGTTGTGCCATATTCTTCATAATGATATTTTGGAAGAGTTTATTAGAGTAATTTTGACTGTGATAGTAAATATAAACAAATATGAACATAAGCTTCAGAAATCTACTTAAACTAGAAATAAAAGCGAGACTAAAACACTTATCTACTGTATAAACAAGGCCGCTCAGGATGCAGGGGCCCTCTACCACCAGAGTAGCACGAAATCTAGTTCAAAATCGACTCAACGCGTTCAAGGAAATGCTACTTCTTTCATTAAAGAGGAATCACCTCAAAACAGAGTATTCTCGGACTTCAAAGATCTAGCAGTCAACCATAAAATCTAACCAAAATCTAACCTTTGTCTCTCGGTTTCCCGAGCATATTTATAGAAAATTTACATAACAGAACTTGAGATAATACAGGGATTACTATATTTCCATATTAAAATCGAACTAGAACTCTAAAGGTGGCATCGTAATATGACAAAGGACATCTGGACTGTCCTTGTCCTATTAGGAGTCTATCTCCTAGCTTGAGTTCTCACGTGCATAACCACGTACAGAATTCTGTTCGATCTTCATGGAGAGCAACAAATGCTGAGGGCATGGCGTGGAATACGACCATGTGTGGCTTCCCTTGAGAGGACATCTGGAACTTGCTTAAACATGAAGATGGCTGCAGAATTGGCAACTAGCTATAGAATGTCTGCATTCTGTAGCTAGTTTTAGTTCAAAAAGTACTACAATGACACAATCATAAAAACATAGCAAGTTAGCCACGATATTCATTCTTAAAGCAATTTTAACTAATTTCATTGATCATTTGAGCCTGGGATTAATAATGGATAAAAGAAATGGAGTGGAATATGGTGGAAGAAAGAACATTCTTGGAGCTCAACACCATTTCTTCACATCACCTCCTAAACTCTGGGCAAAGATTCTCATTTTGACTATATCATCATATATTTCCATTTATTCAAAATAATCTTCCATCCTATCTACATGGTGTTGTGCTGTGGTAGATTCTTTGGCAATGAAGTGTGGGATTTTTTATTGATAATCATTGGATAAAGGTACTAGAGGCTGGGGTAAAACCAAAGGTGCATACCAGGCTGCCATGATGATGTTCTGATGAGGTAAAGGGTTAACTTGAGTAACTGGTATATGGATGACAGGGATACTAGGACCAGCAGAAGTCTGTTGAACAGATTTAGGATGACTGAGCCCCAAGTTCTGAATAAAGTGAATGTTAGGGGGTGTGGATGGAGGGGTCTCCTTGTCCCTAATGTGTTTACCACTATGAGATGGTGAACTGGGAAGCTTGAGGTCTGGCTGGTCTGGAACACTGAATGACCTAGTTCTTGGTAGTCTGTTTGGTAGGTCTAGGTCAAAGAATGGGTCTGATAGAGTTGTAAAGTTTTCTGGAGCAGAGTTAGCTCTATGTATGTGGCTAGAAATAGTTGGTCTTTTAGGTGTTAGAGATCTCTTGAGGATGCTCTCAGGGTTTTCAACTATTTCAGGTGGGTTTGGGTTAGGATAAGCTCCTGTATGAATGGTCGTGGAAGCCAGAATGATGTATTCCACCAAGGAGCTTAACCCTGCTTGTTACCTTTATTGTGTTTGATGTTGTTTTAGAGGTTGGTCTTCCAGTGGAGTCTTATGTGAAACCAAGATAATCAGCAGGCCTACCGATCACCAGTGGATTCTTTGATCTTTAAAGAGCTGTGGAGTCGCCAGGTGGAAGGTTTAGGATGCTTCTGGAGGGTACACTATCCACCACAGTGCTTATGAGATGCCATTTTTAGGGATATATTCAAACACAACAAACTCTAACCAGAGATTGACTGGGGGGGTTTTACCAGATATGTCACCTCTAAAGAGTGTGAGATCTGGAGGCTACCTGGCCCTTTCCAGACTCTATCTAAGAGTTTGGGAGAAACACAACAAATGGTAGAGAAGTTGGAACGCAAATGGAAGTGTTTCACTACCAACCTGACCAGAGTTTCTAGGTTTCTGAGGTTCTTATGATGTAGTAAAGTGGAAAATACTCAGAAGATCCCCAGTGGAGTCGCCATTATGTTGGGGTTCCCATGTTTTGGCAAGGTTGGCAATACCAAAAGATGAGACAACATCAAACCACTTTCAGACCCTAGGATCTAGCCCTCCAGGGTCCAGAGAGGGATCTCTCTATGATTGTCAACAGTATATGTCTTTGAACCTCAAAGTTAAGGTGTTAGGCTAGTTATAAGGCTCGGGTTGTTTGTTTAATTGTATGTTTGGTTGTTGGGAATCAGGAAAGAAGGGTTCAATACAAGACAAGGATGAGAAAAGAGGATTTAGGCAAAGGAGAGATAATCCAGGGAACATGCAAGACCATTGGGTAATGGAGTCAGGAAAAGGTTTACTTGTTCAACATGCAGGCTTTCAGTTGGGCTAGTCATCTAAAGCATTGGATCTTAAATATGATAGTGTGGTAGGACAGGCAAGAGGGAAGGTGAGAGCAAGGAAACATTAAAGATTCAGAACACAAAGTTGAAAACCTGAGATCAGAGAGAGACTTTGAACTCTCAATGCTTTGGCCTCCAGCTTGAGGGATCTTAGAAAGGTTCAATTAATTGAAAAGGATCCTAGTGAGGAAAAGACAGAGTTCTGGACCTCCCAGTTTTCCCAATTCATTTAATTAAACCTCAACAAGAACATCTGAAACACTAACCTCAATAATTCATACATCAGCTAGCAGGAAATAACATCCACTACACTGGTTAAATTAATTGAAATCAATCCTCAGATACACATATAGCAGAAAAACATTAAGGGAAAGGAGAGCAGAAACATAGGGTACCTAACAAGGGTAAATCCTATGCCAAATTTCTGATGCAAGCCTGTAGAAATGTAATGAAATGGAATAAACACAAAGATAGAAAAACATCACCAACTGCTTTAAATCAGGATCCAAAGAAATGTGCTTGTCATATTAAGAGAAACACCAATCAAGTAAAACATTGCCAACAGCTTGAAAGTTCAGTCTGAATACATCTTCCTCAGCCTATCTTGCAACTTTACACAGAGACTATGTCTCAAAAGAAACAGCTTGAAATTCTCTGATAATCGATCAACAAAAACCTTTACAATGAGTTCCTTCATAGATTTTATAGCTGAAACAGAGCAGAGGAGGTAGGTGAAACACTAAATGAAGCATTAAACTTAGAAAAGAAAGAGGACCGAAGCCCATTCTGTTTAAACTCTGTGCATTTATCTCTGGCACTCTTTGGTGAAAGAATGATCTTCTTCAGGCTTCCATTTACTCCGGTATGGCTCTGATTCACTCTGGCTGCAGTAATCTGTAATACCTTTGGTGAATAAACAAAGGGAAAATAAATGACAGTGAAGTGCGCCATGCTATATAACAAATGCTCTAGTAGTTTAGGACTGTGGTGAGGGCTGTATTTTCTTCAGGAACACGGTAAATAAAGGAAACAATATGGGAGCTTGGTCCTTTAGAATGATATGCTGATGTGAAAACCTGATAGTATTTTTTTCTGTGCGCTGGGCCTTCTGAGAGATCCACGACGTCTTTGATCTGGTGCTTTGCCTCTAAGCCATTAAGTTAAGGCTCAAAGACCTTCATTTTCTTGCCTTAAATTCTCTGCTGTTCCATTTCTGTCTCCGTCGGTGAAATCTGCGCTTTAATGGCTCTAGGGAGGTTTTACAGAGTTCAAACCCTGTTCTTTTAATGCAAGTCCAGTCGTTCTGCTACTGTATTAAATATTGTGTAATCATGGCGGCTTTCACCACCTGATAACCCTGCAAAACACGAAACTCAGTTATGAAATCCATGCATAGGGAAGGACGACTATGGAGGGCGGGTAGAATGATAGTGCGGCGGTGGTAAAACGGTGGTTTTAGATGAAACAATGGTGAAAAATGCATTGATATGGTGTAAACCTCGACTAATAGGTTTCCTGTGAAGAAACGAGCGTGGACTGTTCGATCATTGTCTGGTGACGAAGATCGACGGCAGAGATTAATTCGTGGGATGGCGCATGAAGTTGGGCGGAATGAATGTGAAACATTAAACTTTAATGTATATCACTAAAGTTTGGATATAGGTGGAAATATAAAGAAATGGATTGAAATTCAATGAAAATGATCATGTGGTGGGACCCGGCATGGGTGGAGGGCGATTCATCCAGGACCGTCGGATTTCAGGAGGAGATCAACGGCTACGATTCAATCGGAGGGGAGAAATGGGAGGTTTGACAATCTGATGGATGATGGTGTGATTAGATCATGACCGTTGGATCTTGGATTAAATGGACGGTCGAGATTGGATCAGGGAATCGCAATCACAAAGGGCGAAAGGGGGTAGCATTTGAAAAATGCGATTGTGATTGAACCGGGAGAGCGCGAACCGTCGGATCAACAGGAAAATCAACGACGGAGATTAGATCGGAAGATCGCAATCAGGGGGTACAGGGGTGACACATTACAAAAGTTCTGATTGCGATTGGAGCGGGGGTGCGATTGAGCGCTAGCCGTCTGATCCGGAAACAGATCGACGGCTCACACATAATCGGAGGAGTGGATGGATCGGGGCGATCGCAATCGGGGGATACGGCAAGACCTTTGCGATTGCGATGGGGCGGGGAGTGTGATTGGCGCTCGACCGTGGATCGGAATAGCAGATCAACGGTGTAGATCACATCGCGGGTCTTCATAACAAAACCCAATCGCATCGGAACTTTTCAAGAAACGAAGGAAAACTCCCATCGCAAACTTCTGATTGCAATAAGCGCCCGGGGCCTTTAGCGCTTGGTTCTGGGTGCCGGTTACATGGGGAAGTGGTTAAGGGGCTGGCGGAAAAGGGGCTGGGCCTTAAAATAAGGTGGAAAGTGGGTTTTTTGCCCATTTCTAGTGCATTCCAAGGTCGATGGAAGGTAACAATAGAGGGAAGAAAGGGGGATCAAACCAAACAAGGGGAAAATATATGGTTTAAAGGGTATTATGGGAGGATTTAGAGGGTGAAAAGGGGACTTTGACAAAGGGGAGAAAAGGGTAAAATGGGACATTTTGCAGGGATACAAGGAGAAAATAAAGGCCTTTCGGAGCACAATTTTTTATCATCAGTGAGGCTTAATGACTCCAGAACAGCAGAGGGAAATGATCAAAGGGAGGGGAACATGAAAAGGCTTCAAGGATGATGTGTTTACCAGATAAATGCATTCCTTGAAGGCTCATTTAACAATTTAGCCCCATGTTTGCTTGTAAAAAATTTATAGGGGGGCTAACATATCAAACTAAGGATGTGAGAATGAGGGCATACAGAAATTTGATCTTGGAGATGTTAGAGAATTTCCAAGAGTATTCATTTATTGTGAAGACTAGGGACCAAAACTCAATAGTTGACTCCCTAGCTGTCTCTGCAAGTCTATTTAACATTCCTGCACATTATAATGAAAGATATGAGGTTGAAGTTCTCCATAGACCTGCCATCCCTGATAACATTATCCATTGGCAAGTTTTTGAGAATGACCAGCAAGTCAAAAACTTTATAGAACTGAAAGAGGAGTTTGAAATTACACAAGTAGATCAGAAAAACATGCTTGTTGAAACAAAGGGAAATTCCGAAGTGTTACAGCTGAAGAATAACTCTATTCCCAAAGGTCTCATACCCCTTGAGAAGTTTTTTGATCAGAATGATGTGTTCAATTCTCCTAGGATACAAGTTGATGATGAAGAGGTAGAGAGTTGTAACCTTGGTACAATAGCAATGCCAAAAATGATTAAGCTTTCAAAGTTTCTTTCATTTGACAAGAAACATAAATATATTGAGATGATGAAAAGGTTCATAGATGCTTTTGCATGGAGTTATGCTGATTTGAAGAAATATGACCCTACTATGATTCAGCATACCATTCCCATTAAAGAAAATGAAAAGCCTTTCAAGCAGAAGCTGAGGAGGATTAATCCACTTCTCATGCCTCTGATTAAGAAGTAAATCAAGAAACTCTTTGATGCCAAAATTATTGTTACAATCAGATTATAAAAGTGGCTTGAAAACTTGGTTCCCGTTAGAAAAAAAAAAAAAGGTGGAGAAATCAGAATCTACATTAACTTCATAAACTTGAGCAAAGCCTCTCTGAAGGACAACTACCCTCTCCCAAATATGGACCAAATTTTGCAGAACATTGTTGGTTCCCAAAGGATGTCTAAGGCCCTTGATGGTTTTTCAGGGTACAATCAGATACTTGTGCATCCAGAAGATCAGGAGAAAACAACCTTTACCACACCATGGGGCAGATTCATGTATGCCAAGATGCCTTTTGGTCTGATGAATGCAGGAGCTACCTTTCAAAGATAAATGGACATTGCCTTTGCTGAGGAGAATGACAAGATGGTGGTTGTCTATCTGGATGACATAACAGTCTTCTTAAGGAGAGAAGAAGATCACTTGAAGCACCTAGAAAAGATTCTGCTAAAGTGTAGAAGGTTTGGCATTTCTCTCAATCCCACTAAAAGAATTTTTGCTCTAACTCCAGGGAAGTTACTTGGGCATATTATTTCTAAAGATGGGATTAAGATTGATCCAAGCAGGGTCAATGCAATTTAGAAAATGGATCTACCTAAAAGAAGAAATGAAATTCAGTCTTTCCTTGTGTAATATTCCTAAATTAGCTTACAGCTAATAGGAATATTAATTTTTCCTTTAAAATCCAACTGAATAAATAAATGGGCAAGGAGGCTCATAAGTTGCTTAAGTATGTGTAAAAATCCCTCATAGTGTGAAAAGGGATCATGAAATAACCATATCAAGTATCCACATGTGTGAACAAGGTCTAAACTATGTGGACAAGGTCAAGTTTGACCAAGTCAACATGATTTATCCTCCAAGAGTGGATCTTAAATAAAGATAGCTCAATGTGAATACGATCAATCCGGCTAGTTAAAATGAAGACACCCTGAGTGTGAAAAGGGGCAGGACATGGAGATTCAGTCAAGGTTGACTAAATCAAACAGCACTTTAAAAGGATGAGAAAGGCACATGGGGACAGCGTAAATATGGTGGAGGAGCCTTTGCATAGAAGCAACCTCCTAATGGGTGGGACCCTTGGTGAGGAATCTCATCAATTATATAATGAAGGAGATGGAAAGCATATGGACATATTGGAGATTATATTTTTATGTGTTCTGCTTAGACTTCCTGCATACTTGGTTTTTTAGCTAAGTTGTTGCACTGCTTAGTGCAAGGGTTTTCCCGGGTGGGGATTCCCTACTCTTTCTAAGAGATCTTGTCTAAGAAATATAAGAGGAGATTTCTGATCTGAATTTTCCACTACCTGGTGTTGGTCCAAGCACTTACCTTAAGAAAAAACACAATCCCTTAAGAAAACTGCGTTATTTCTTAAGGTGTGCAGTGGGAGGGGTCAAAACCCCATTTTAAGGAGCTAGTTTCCCAAGAGGAGGATCAACCTTTCTTTGGGAAAGCTAGAGGAAGCATATGCATCCATTTCTTTTCATGTTCATCCATTTTTATGCAGAGCTTCAGCTACACAGCGTGATTCAGTCACATATCTGCAGCAGCTCTTTCATGTATATCATTTCTGTCAAGAAACCCTTGTTGGGTCTTCTTGGATCTGTATAAAGAGATTAGATATATGTTTTTATGCCTCATTGAGTAACCTAATAAGAATATCTAATTTCTCTTTCAATTTTCTATTAGACTACGCAGTCTCTGATGCAGCAACTTCTGTGTGTTGTAGTCTTGGGGTTTTGTCAATTTTAAGTTGTTTTGAGCATGGGAGGCCTGTTTAACTAGGCTAAAGACATTTTTTTATGAAAATATTTTGCATGCTTGACCTATATTGTCTATTATAAGGGAAAAAACCGTTATTTTTCACTGTTATAACTCAATATTCAGAAAATAACGTTTTGGGGCCAAAACTATGGCTTTTCCCCACTTGGTGACATTGTATAAAGGCATAGTTTGTTGCTATGATTTTTCTATGGAATCTATGTGTTCTAATACACTACATGAGTTGATTACTTTCTGCTCTCCAACTTTGGAATACCTTAAGGTATTCTTATTGTTGTAGAAAATCCCGGTTTTGGGATATTACACCTTGGAAGGGTAAATTTTGTGAGGAGGTTTATTCCTAATTTTTCTAAGATTGTAAAAGACATAAAAAAGATGCTGAAGAAAGGAGCTAACATTAAGTGGATATTATAATCAAAGCACTCATTTGAGGAGATTAAAAAGGCACCCACTCAAGCACCAATGTTGATAAGCCCATATTTTTCAAAAGAATTTCTAGTTTTTATATTTTCATCAGAAAATACAATTGTTGGAGTTTTGTTGCAAAAAGGAAAACAAGGTACTGAGCAACCCATTTCATTTTTATCAGGAAATTAGCTAATTCAAAGCTGAAGTACAACATGTTAGAGAATCAAGCTTATGCCTTGGTTAAGGCCATCAAAGATTTCAGAATTTACATTCTGCATTCTCATGTTATAGCATTTGTTCCTAATGCTGTTGTGAAAGACATCTTAACTCAAGTTGATCCTAATGGGAAGAGAGGGAAGTGGATAGTTAAATTTCTAGAATATGATATAGAGATTAGGCCCAAAAAATTGGTCAAAAGTCAAGGCCTAGCAAAGCTGATGGCACAGTCAAACTTTGACTGTCTTGACATGAATTTAATTGCAGAAATTTCAGAATTATCAGATGAAGATGGAGAGCTGGTTCCCATTGAAGAAAAGTACACCATTTCATATTGGTACAAAGACATTGCTTTTGTCTTATATCATCATAGAGCGCCTGTTGAGTTGACAAAGTTCAAGGCAAGGTTTGTGAAGCTAAAGTCTTTGAGGTACTGCATTCTTGATAAAAATATATATTGGAAAGATACTAGTGGTATTCTTTTGAATTGTTTGCTGGAAGAGGAGGCTGAAAAAGTGATTGAGGAGTTTCACAAAGGAGATTGTGGAGGTCATCATTATTGGAAAGCTACAACAAATAAGATTCTCATAGCAGGGTATTGTTTGCCTACTATGTTTAAATATGTCTACAAAAAGATTGTTGCCTGCCATGAATGCCAGATTTTTTATGGTAAGAAGAAGCTTGTTTCTTTACCCTTGATGCCTATCTATGTTGAGGCACCATTTCAGCAGTGGGGTCTAGATTTTATTGGTGAGATTCATCCATCATCTTCAAGTTAGCATCGCTGGATTTTGATAGCAACTGATTATTTCACCAAGTGGATTGAAGCAGTCCCAACTAGGCAAGCAAATAATTCAGTTATCATTTCATTTTTGGAAAATAATATATTGTCTAGGTTTGGCTGCCCTATGAATATCATCACTAATGATGCACAAGAATTCAAATGTAATAAGTTGATCAGTTTTTGTCATCAATATCACATTACACTTGGGCATTATACTGCATATGATCCACAAGGTAATGGTCTTGTTGAATCTTCTAACAAGAGCATTGTGAGGATTATTAAGAAGGTGTTGCGGGAAAATAAGAAATCATGGCATTTGAAGCTGAAGTATGCTCTGTGGGCTGATAGAGTGTGCACAAAGAGATCAATTGGAACTTCACCTTATGAGTTGGTTGATGAGGCTGAAGCCATTTTTCCTACATCCTTGGGAGTGCATTTCATGAAGCTGCTACAAGGATTAGAAGAGGAGCCAAATGCAATTCAAAGGAGGATTAATCAGTTGATAGCCTTGCAAGAGAAAAGGGAGCAAGCCTATAACAGTAATCTGCAATCTTAAAACGGAATCAAGAAGACATTTGACAGGAAGGTCAAGGAGGAAAACTTTCAAATCCAAGATGTGGTTTTGAAATGGGAGGCTAGGATTGAAGAAAAAGGGAAACATGGTAAGTTTGAGAATATTTCTAAAGGTCCATTCAGAGTAGCTGCATTTCATGGGAACAACACTTACATCCTACATGAGATGGATGGAAAACCTTGTGCTGGAGGACCTGTCAATGGCAGGTTTTTGAAGCACTATTCCTCTTAAATTCTTCTGATCATTCATTCTATTGTATATATTCCATTTTATATGTTTTTCTGCTAATAAAGACAATTTTATCATCAAGCTTGAGCCCAAGGTGAAGGCCATTAGAGTTTGAAGGAAAGCTTGGAAATTTTTCAGAGTTTTTGTTTTCAAGAAGATGGATAGCAGCACTGGAACTACAAGTTCTTTGGTGTACCACAGGGGCACGCCATCCCAAGTGGAGCCACTGTTATCACTCAGAAAAAATGAAACATCATCTGAAAAATTCTTAGAGGTTTATGTGTCAAAGGTAGGGTCATAGAATTCATTTTTTATTACTTGGTTAAGGAAAATTTTAAATTTTTCTTATTGTCTTATCCTAAAGTCCAAAACTCACCCCCATTAAAATATTTTCATGTCACATCAATCATTATTTTCTGACATTTTTTATTTCCCACTCTTATAACGCCGAAAAAAAGTCATTTTAGCCAAGAATTCCTACTTTAGTAGCAAAATACACAGAGAAAACACACTTTTCGCTATGAAACTGCTAATACTTTTGTAGCGAAACTGCCCAGAAATACACTAGGTTCGCTACGAAAGGAACGATTCATGTCTGTCTTGTCAAAACCCATGACAAGACATACTAGAAAACTTTTGGAAAGCAGTAAAGAATTTCATTCAGCCACTAACACTATCCAGCCACCACAAAGCATTATTGACCTTTCATCATCTGCAGAAGAAGATCCAGTCATCAAGCAAAGGAAAGGAAAGGAGAAAATTATTGAAGAAACAGAGATTGAGGTCTTAAAGGAGCAATTGAAGTTAGCAAATCATGAAATAGTAGTCATGAAGAAAGAGGCAAGGAAACATAATGTACAAAAAGTGCAGTTTGAGAAAATGAAAGAGATTTGGGAAGAGCAGGTTGATAGTGTGTCAAAGACCTTAGATGATACACAGCAACTAATCAAATGGACTATGCCATTGAGGAAAGAGGTGAAGCAGGTTAGAAGAATGAACCTGCACTTGAAATCTAGCAACAGAAAGCTAAAGGCCCAAGTTAAAGACCTCCAAGAGCAGTTAGAATTGATCCATGAGGAGCTGCAGAAGAAGGGTTTAAAGATGATTGTAGTTGAGGAACCCATAGATCAACTCATCATTAATGAAGAGGAAACACCTCAAGGCTCTTCAGTTGAGTTTGTTTATGTTTTGAGAGGTTAATGGCATGTTGAAAACCAAGTTTATATAGTTGGAAGGTACCTTTTTGAAACAAGGTCAAAATCTGGAAATTGCACAGTTTTCCATAGTTTCGTAGTGTTTCCTAGGCTTGAAGCCAGGAAAATGCTACAAAAAATTCTATAGATTTCTTTTTGCTTATAAAACCAATTTTTACAGCTTTTATGGAGGGGAAATGGTATTGATGATGTGTCAGGTCATGATGGACACCATGCAAGAGCAAAGAAGCAGAAATTTTGATTGCAAAAGTCCTTTTTTGTACGCTACGAAACTGCCATGCTTTCGTAGTGAGCTATTTTGAAGGTTTCTGAGCAGGTTTAAGAGCAGTTTTGGACAGGTGGACACATTCAACAAGTAGAGGGACCTTGCCAGCAATCATCCATGACTTGAAGACCACGAAATGGAGACAACTCATCAGTTGAAGACTTCGTTGAAGACAGGGTTCTTTTTCCTAAAAAATAGGGTTTGTTTCCATATGTTGAGGAGGATATTTAACATGTCAAGTAGTGATGAGCTATGACATAGCCCATTCAAACATGTGAAGCATTAGTTGTCAGATATGTAACTGATTTAAGAGATAAGGTAGTTTGATGTAATAAATAGGAATTTGAGTCCTATTAGGAAAAGGACTATTTTAGAGTGTAGCTGTCATTTTCTAATTAAAGCACAAGTTTTACTATTATGCAAGGTGTCATAGGAAGATTTCGATGAATCTAGCCAAGAGGCAGATCATCTCTGATGTAAGAAGGTCTATTAAAGGGCAGATTATCGAAATTGTAAAGGGTTGGAGATTTTTTGCACTACTGCAGCTTTATGTAATTTGATTGATATCAGTAATACATAAGACTTTTTCTTGACAAACCTGAGATTCTCATGGAGTTTTTAGTGCTTTCCTAATCTATATTTTTATGTGTACTACTTGTAGTGGATTTCATCTTTATTACTCAAAATTCATATGTGTATGCTCTGACTTCCTTTATTGATTAAATGGTTGTGTTTCTCTATGTTCCATGTGTGATTTACCTTAGCTAAAAACTCTTACCTGCCTTAGCTTCCATGTCAAGAGACCTTACCACTGAACCCACTGATTTGTTGACTCCATAAGCCCAATAGTTGTAGACATGTACTCTTTTCAACCTACACACATCATAATCAACTTATTTTTCAAATAGAGTTAGCCATCTAGTCTCATCATTGTCTAACATCATAAACCCCTTTGAGAGAGCCCTCTCAAACTGAAGAGGCTAAGCTTCAGTCACAAGCTGGTTTGAAACAGTTACATAGAATTGCCTGATTAGTAGCCAATCAAGTGCAATTTTGTGATAACAACGTTTATGATACAATTGCATCTTTGTGGATGGTCTTTGCTAGTATGATCAGTTGTAGGGTCTTGTAGGCCCTATCATTGATGAATTGAAGGTTCTGCAGGTGTTGGAATAGTGGTGGAGCAATTTGATGGCTTAAGTGTTAATGCAGTTGATGGATGGCATTCAAATAAGCCCAGTTTGACTTATGAAGATTTTGGTGATGTGGGTTATAGAGGTGAAAATGCCTTCCTAAGGCCTATCTAATATTGATCAAGCTCTAGAAGAATTTTGGTTAAGTTTTGAGATTATTTGAGTGGTTTTCTCACATCCTCTGCCCCAGTCGCTTGCATGATGGGTTATGGGAGAGTCTAAAAGTCTCCAGTCACTGGGAGACAGGCCCATGCATGCAATTAAATATTTCTAGTCACGTTTTTTCATGTCTATGGGTACGACCGAGACTTAGATCTAAAATTTATCTACATTCCTCACACTCATAACATGTTTATTTGTTTTTTCAGCTTGCCTTGTTAGGAACTCATCATGTAAAGGTCGTAAAAAGGTCATTGATCTTCCAAGAGATAATTAAAAGAGGATATTAATTAGTAAATGAATTTAGTGGCTAGATTAAGTCATTAAGAATTAACCCAAACCAATTCCAGCATATGAACCAAGCGATTAAGTCATGAAGAATTAAACCAAACCAATTCCAGCATATGAACCAAGCTCCACTACAAAATTTGAATTAATTGATTTATTCATCTTCATAAATTACAAATAGGTGGAGAAATGTTGCTCATTTGGTTGGTTCCCTTGTGTGAGAAAATTGTCATAGTTTTTTGTAGAGCCATTGGTGAGGAGTGTGAATTTGTTAAAGCAGAGTGTGCATGGAGGTATAGCTATAGCAGAGACAAAATTATGCATGGTTGAAGACTATTCGTATGCAGAAGAAAAGTGAGAGGGCTACAAAGGAGTTTTCTAATGCATTTGTGATTGTAGGGGCATAATTTTTATTTGAGTTTATATACATGTTACTAATATGATTGTGAAATATTTGTTGCAATAGTGTCTCATTTTTTTATATTGCAGTTATATATTGCATCATTGAGTTTCTGCATTTATTTTATTTGTATAAAACGTATTGAGGTTGCGTGAGTTGAGAATGATATATGAATGTGAGAGAGGGATATTATTTGAGTTTGATTTAGTGATTGATGTTTTGTATTGAGAGTGTTGTTATGTGCTATGACAATATTGTTGTTGTGAGAACATGTTGAGAAGCTTTGGGGTTCTAGCTTGAAAATGCATGAAAGGTGAACCGCATAGAGAAGTGGTGTGGGTGCTCTGGCAAGACAAGTATTGAGAACAAATTTCTTCATAAGTCCAATGGGTATTGGGCAAGGATTTTTTATCATATGTGTGTTTGTAGAGTCGTGAGATAGAGATCAGAGTTCCTTTCATATATTTTTCATATTGTACTCTCTATGTAATGATTTTCTTAACAAATAATAAAATATATTGAGCAGGGTAGAATCAACATGGGTGGTTTTTTACCCAGAGGGGGTTTTTGACCAGATATCTTGTGTTCGTATGTGATGTGATGATTTTTGTCTCATTTTGCATGTTCATTTCATATGATATGGCTCTCATGTGTTGATTTTAGTTGAAATTTCATGTTCATATCTAATGCTCATTTGTTAAGCAATTGATTAATATACCGGAGACAATTTTTTATTGTTGTGGAATTGTTATAAATACTGATTCACCCCCCCCCTCCCCCTCTCAATAGTGATCCTGGTTCCAAAAATTGCTATCAGATCCAGTGACTTTGTTGTAGCTTCGCTGGTGGAAGGTAGCTCATGGGCAACCAAGGAGATTTTTTAGCAGATAGAGTTCCTATTCTTCTTGGATCAAATTATGCACTATGAAAGGTGAGATTGGAATCATACTTCATTGATCTTGATGAGGATGTTTTAATCTAATTAGAATATAATATGTATGATGAATCGAGTGAGAAAGCCAAGAAGATAATTTTGAAGACCCTATTATATCATGATTTTGCTATAGTGAGACATCGCAAGACTGCAAAAGATATTATGGACAAGCTGCATAGTATGAATGGAAGAGAAGTATTTTGAGATTCAAAAATTATTGAATAACCCCATTTCATTCTTGAAGAGTAAGAGAATGATAAAGAAGACTCCACATTCATAGCAGTAGAAGATCCAATTTTATATCGAGAATATAATGAGAGTAGCCATGAGAGTAATGGCATGCAAATCACTGATCTAAAAATCCAGCATGAGGAAGTCATCAAGGAAAATGAGAATTTGTCAAATCAGCTACAAGACTAGGAATCCTATTTTGCAATTCTAGAAAAGGAATTAGCCTCTTTGAGATGTGAGCTTGAAGAGGAAAATAATCAGTTATCCCAGTATCAAAATCTGGAGAAAAGGACCAAAATTTTGGATGAAATCATCATCATTCAAAGATCTATGCTTATTAAAACTAGATTGGGCTTTAAAGAAGAATCACTCCTTGTGAAAGAAAAGGAGAAAGTGGAGGAAATCCAAGTAGCAAACAATCACAACCTATAAATTCAATCAAGGTTCTAGGAAGTAACATCATCAAAGGAATCCAAAGAAGAAAAGAGATTATCATCATAAGTAAAGAAAAAGAGATCATAATCACAATATGCAGCAGTCCATGAAGATAAGGAAGCAACAAAATGTTCATGGTCCAACAAATAAAACCACAAGGTATCGAAACTTATTTCATGGGTATTATTTTTCTTGCAACCATTATGATCATTGTGCTAGAGAATGTGAATTTTTTGCAAGAAAACAAAGTTGGTTGGATAATCGTTATTTCAAGTGTGGAAAATATGGCCACAAAGCTTTATATTGCATATATGAAAATATCAAGCCAACAAAAAGAGAAAGACCACCATTGAAGACAAAGAAGGTATGGAGGAGAAAAGATGAATTGCAAAGAACTAGTTTTTCAAAGGACATCAAGGAAGAATGTTTTGTTTTGCGAAGAGATAATATACTCAGGGGAAATAGTCTTGTGCCCAATAAGAAATTGCTTCAAAGACAAGAAAAACTTGATAGGTGTGTGTCGTTAAAAAGAGGAAGTTTTCAGCTTCATGCATTTATTCATTTTAGGTCCACAAGATAAGTTTGAGACATAGAAGGAAAGTGCATGATTCCAGGGGGAGTTCTACAAGGTTGATGTATTAAATGTATTTTTTCTTTTTGTTGATAGTTCCATCCATGTTGTGTGAAAATCATTTTTTTATGCACACTAACAGAAGTTTATTCAACAAACAAAATTTTTTGATGGAAATATTACATATGCTTAGGGGGAGTTTGATGTGGCTTTATGTTTTTGCATGTATAACACCGATGTCATGCAGGATACTTTGTCTTCCATGGGAAGTTTTGGTGATAGTTTGAGAGAATGATGTTAATCTCATTGAAACCCTCACTGTTGGCCAGATAAATCGATCTTGCGGACAAGACCGATCTCCCTAGTATCAGAAGATAGTCTAGCAACAAACAGACAATTAAATCTATCTTTCTCTAGATATATCACGATTTATAAGTAAATTCTACAAAGGTGTTATGATCCTACCTTGATCCAACGCTTGTTTGTAGTAGTCTTCCTTCAGTCGCCTGAAAGAGTTATCTTCGAACATCTGCAATCACAAACAAACAAACATCAAATAGCATCTGCATAGCATATATTCATAAATCATATCTATTATGGTGATCAAAGAATCCATAAAATAAACAATCAATTGACAGCTTATTGAGAAAAACAAACTTATTTGTATTAACTTTGAAATAGTATAAGAACCTTACAACCTTTTCAACCTTGATGTTGAACAGGTCTTCCTGGGGTCCGAAGAAGGAATTTCCCTTACTTTGACAAGCCTTGCACTCTTCCAACCGAGATACATACAGGTATGTAATATTTCCTCATAAAATCTCAGCTAAAGGAGTCTAAGTTCCAACAGCACTTTATCTCAAATAACACTAAAGCTTGAACTCCCTTTGAGGCTGCCCAATGCCTCTTTTTATAGTGCAAAAGAGGAGGTTTCAGTTCCACCTATGAAGGGATAGAATCCTCCTTCAAAGGGATAAGCTCCTCACATCAAGGGTTAGCTCCTTAAGGCATGGGATACATGAACCTGAAAGAAGCGGTCTTGCCACCGCAAGATTTCTTCCAGAAGCTTCTAGAAATGACTAAAAGTGAGCTTTTTGAGTTTACTTGCGCCCTTTTAATCTTTTACAGGGGTCCGCGCCCTTAACACAGAGCAACTGCTATCAGGTGCGCAGGAGACATGACCATTAGGTGTGGGACCGCAGGTAAGACAAAGAGAAAGTGCGATGCTAGAGTTTTAGAGACTTTGAGAGATTTTCTCTTATTTTCAAGGCTTGATATGAGGAACTGATGTTTTAGACTTGCAAAGGAGGAAAGTATGAGTGATAATGAGCTCATACAGATAGCAGAATGTCAAGGTGACAATTTTCAGTGCAACACTCACTCTTCTACTTCATTAGATAGTCATTTCTCACATGAGGAAGGGTCATTGATACATGCATGTGTCTTAGAAAGTTGTTGGTCAGTTTTGTGATTTGTTTAAAGAAAATTGTTTCATCATTCAGTACATTACTAGTTGTAGTATTGTTAAGATTCCATTGCATGTGTATCCACATGAGTCATGTATCTTACATTGAATTATCATAAATCCATGTATCCTCTTTTCATATCATATTGTCACGAGTTCGATATATATTTTACTTCTTCCATGTCATTCAAAGTTGAGTCAAGATCGTAGCATTCAAGTATCTAGTGTTGAATCTTGCTCATGAGTATCTCACCTTGAAGACTATCACATGTATTTGTTGATGATGATGAATATTGTGCTTGTTGGTGCACATATGATATCAAGACAACATGGATGAATTTTGTATTGTAGATTCCTTACTTTGTTGATGTCCATCTTATGCTTAAGAGATTCTACTACAGAAACATGGTTGCATGATTACTGTTGTTGATTGTATTTGAGGATTACTTGCATATGTTGTTGTTGCATTATTGTTTTCAGATCAGATTATTGCTCCTGATGTATGTGTGGTGTTGTTGCTAGATAAAGCAAATTTGTGTTGATGGAATATATATGTTGTGTCATATGATGGTTTCCTAATGATTAGAGGCATGTTGTTGCTTACTATTCAACTGAAGGTTGTAGTGTTAGTTGATTCATATGGATGGATAATAGTGTTTTTCTACTTATTGGTACATGTTGATTGATAGTTTCTACTATAGTTCATTCATGGAGGCTTGTGTTGCTTGGGATGACAATTATCGATGTTGCAGGTTGTTAGTTCAAGACATGTTCTAGAAAATTTTTGGGGAGAGTTGTTCACACTCTTATTGGCGTGCAGTTATTCACTTTTAGACCTTGATCATGGTTCGAAGCTTTGTATTATCATCTCTTGTCTTCATTGTGTTGCTTGAGTGATACATGAAATGGATTGTATGTATGGTCATGAGTCAAGATTGTCTTGAGAGAAAGAATCATGAGATTTATTTCAGCCTTATGTCACCTGGTATAAGCTATGTTTTTGCAACCATGTGTGAGCTTTCATAATTATATGTAGCCATGTAATATCATGTATCACTTTAGATTCATTAGTAGAGACATATGAGTGATTTTATTATACATGGGAGGCGTCCTTTTTCAACCTTAAGGAAAAATTGTACAGTCATAATTTATCATTCTTGTAGCCATGTAATAGGATTATGAAGCTTTGTACTTTCATTGCAATATTTTTGAGTCATAATCCTTGGTTCTTCTGGAGTAGCCTCCAGTTTGTCACATGGAGGAAATGATGTGTTACTTCTCACACTATATTGTTGATGATGGCCATCATATTCATTGTTGTTATTGTTGTCGGTTATGATATGTTGTTGCATGTGAGGATGTTGTTGTCATTTCCTGCTCTATGTTATTATGGATGGATGTAGTGTAGTCTTGTTTCATGATGATGATCATTTGTTTTGATGTTGCAGCTGGTGATGTTGATGGAGAGAGTGTTTCTCATCTTGATGCTCATGTTGTCACTGCCTTGGTTCATAGTGATATAGAAGGGTAGTTTACTATTGCTGCTTACTCTATATTTTTATTGTTGAGAGGCATAGTGTATTGTCGATGCTCTTTGTCATGAACTCCTAAAGGAGTGAGAGCGTTTGTTGCTTGATCTGTTATGTAGCCCTTGGTTTTTTAGTAAAGTGTTGATGGTTTGATGTTTGTCCCTTTCCCATTGATTTCAAAGGGGGAGAAGATGAGGAGTTCATATTCTCAAAGGTTGTTTGGATGGTTCAGCTGGGGTTGCTATGAATGCCAAAGGGGGTGATTGTTGGCATTGATGTTGTGATGAAGTGTGGATGGTTGGAATTGATGTCAACCTGATGGCATGAATTTTTGATATCATATGATGCATAAGTACTTGTTTTTTACATGGGTAGAAAGCCTTAGTTTAGTGGTTGCAGATGTTGTTGCAGGTATTTTTCCTATATGTTGATTCCTTGGCAAGTTATGGAGCTACTACACCTAGTTGACAGTGTTGGAGACTGTCAAGTCACGTTTCTGGTACTTGGTGCATGTGTGTGAATGGTATTTTCTAGTATGATAATTTTCAAGGTCTTGTAGGGACTATAATTGATGATTTGAAGGTTAAAAAGGTGTTGGAATAGTGGTGGAGTAGTTTGATGGTTTAAGTGTTAGTGCAACTGATGGATGACATTGAATTCAACCCAGTTTGACTTGTGAAGATGTTGGTGATGTGGCAGTGGTTTGATGAAGTGTTACAGAGGTGATAATGGCTTCATGAGGCATATCTTATGTTTATGAATCTTTGGAAGAAGTTTGGTCAGGTTCTAAGTTGATTTGAGTGGTTTCCTCCCATCCTCTACCCCAGTTGCTTGCATGATGGGTCATGGGAGTGACTGAAAGCCTCCAGTCTCTGGGAGACATGCCCATGCATGTGACTGAAGAGTTCTAGTTGAGTTTGTGTAGTTTTGTGGGTGCGATCGATATTTAAAGCTAAAATTTCTCTGTAGTCCTCGCACTCATCAGGTGTTTATTTGTTTTTCTGTCTTGCCTTGTTCGGGACTCGTCATGTAAAGGTCGAAAAAAGGTTATTGGGCTTCTAGAATATGACTAAAAGAGGATATTAATTGGTAAATGAAGTTAGTGGCTAGATTGATTCTAGAAGCATTGAACCAAACCACTTTTGGAATATGAATGAAACTCCACTACAAAACTGGAATTAATTGATTTATTCATCTTCATAAATTACACATAGGTGGAGAAATGTTGCTCATTTGGTTGGTTCTCTTGTGTGAGAAAATTGTCATAGTGTTTTGGAGTGTGAATTTTTGGAAGCAGAGTATGCATGGAGGTATAGTTGTGGTAGAGACAGAAGTATGCACAGTTGAACACTATTCATATGCAGAAGAAAAGTGCCAGGGCTACAAAGGAGTTTGCTAATACATTTGTGATTGCAAGGGCAAATTTTTTATTTGAGTTTATATATATGCTACTGATATGATTGTGATATAATTGTTGCAGTAGTGTCTCATGTTTTTATGTTGCAGTTATATATTGCATCATTGTGTTTATGCATCTAGTTTATTTGCATAAAATGTATTGAGGTTGTAGGAGTTGAGAATGATGTATGAATGTGAGAGAGGGCTATGATTTGAGTTTGATTCAATGATTGATGGTTTGTATTGAGAGTGTTGATAATTTTTTATGATGATATTTTTGTTGTGATGTTCATGTTGAGCAGCTCTGGGGTTCCAGTTTCAAAATTCATGAAAGGTGAACCACATAGAGAAGTGGGGTGGGTGCTCCAACAAGACAAGTATTGAGAAAAAATTTCTTCATAACTCCAATGGGTGTTGGGAAATGCTTGTTGATCAGATGGGTGTCTGTAGAGTCGTGAGATGGAAATCAGATTTCCTTTCAGATAGTTGCCATATTGTACTCTCTATGTAATGATTTTCTTAATAGATAATAAAATATATTGAGAAGTGCAACAACAACAAGGGTGGTTTTTGACTCGGAGGGGTTTTTTCCACCAAATATCCTATGTTCTTATGTGATGTGATCATTTGTGTATCATTGTGTATGTTAATTTCATATGATATGGCTCTCATGTGCTGATTTTAGTTAAAATTGCATGTTCATATCTAATTCTCATTTGTTATGTAATGAGTTTATTAATATGCTGGAGAATTTTTTTTTATTGTTATGAAATTTTTATCACTACTAATTCACCCCCCCCCCTTCTCAGTAGTGATCCTGGTTCCAACACAACATCAACTTCTACATGATGACACAACTGTAACAATGACCATCACCATGCATACATAACAAACACATAGAAAACAAACATGTATGCCTGAAAAACACATTCCGCCTATCCAATCCAAGTCTTGAACCTGGGAGCTCTAATACCACTCTGTAATACCCTCAACCCATATTTACCCACTTTAACCTGCTTGCTAGGGTAAACATGAAGATGAGAGTTATTATGTGAGACCTGATTTCCAAGATGCACTTATGGAAAATTGGGCCCATATGTCCATAACTGACTGCAACCACCTAGTGACACATGATAACACTGTTATCAGCCCAACCTGACCCAACATTATTTATTTTCAGGTTTGTCTCAGATTTTTATGTTTGGTATTTTTCTCGGGTTCTAAACTTCCAATTCCATTTTGAGGGCCTAAACAACATTTTCAGGGAAAACAGAGAGACCAAAAAAGTGAGAGATTAATTTATGTGATTTTTTGGCCCTCCTCATAAAGATCTTTGAAACGAGGTATTATGATAGTCAAATGAAGATCATATGCCAAAGTTATGACCCTGGGAGTATGCCAAAGTATGCCAAAATCCTCCAAGAGTGCTCCAAGAGAACTCTAAGTGTGTGCACATGTATGAGAGAGAGAATAGAATAGAGCTCCAAGCTAAAACTGAAAAAATTTTGTGAACTGGTCCTCAGAAGCCTTTTTATCATTAAGGCCTCAATTATGTGACGTCTCACCTTCCTTTTCTCCTATTTTCCATTATTTTATAAATAAAATGCCAATTAATGCCTCTTTACCTTTTCCATTGGCTTTTCTAATTTTCATAACCATTTATTAATCACAAGTGATCCCCATCACTATGTGTTTGCCCAAAATTCATCTTGGAATACATGTCCCATGACCTTGATCTTATTTTGCTTTTATTAACTTTATTACATGGATTTTTAACCAGGGTTGTTATAAAACCCTCACCCTTGGGGGAACATTGTCCTCAGTGTTCAATGAAACTTATAAACCAACAAACACGGGCTACCTATGGATCTTTATAACATAACTCGATACAACATTTATATCATATCCATCTGCTAAATCATAACCAACATATCATGAATACCATACTACTTATTGGATATTTATATCACAGCTCGATGCGGTATTTACAACATATGCATATATAAACATAACCAAACACAACATAAAACATATACCATAATACATCAGCTCAACCAACGAATAGAGAAGGATACATAGCCCGCATTTGATCATCCATCTCCCATGTAGCTTCATTGGGCCCAAAGTGCTTCCACTACACTTCAACTTGCTCGATTTCAGAGCATGAGCATCTTTCCCTGCAAAATGCATTGAGATTTTGACTGAAATTCCCCTTCTAGTTTCACTTGAAGTACAAACTAGTTAAGCACATGATCAACGTCTTTCATATACTTCTTAAGTAATGATGCATGGAAAATATCATGTACTTTCACTGTCGAAGGCAGTGAAATTCGGTAGGCTACTGGTCCAATCCTTTCAAGAATATTGAAAGGTTTGCAATACTAAGGTGCCAGCTTGGAACATGATCCAATCCTCAAGGATATCTTCTTGGGTTTGATGTGCAAGTACAATTTTTCCCTAACCCTAAAATCCTTAAACACCCTATGTTGATTTTCATAACTCTTCTGCATATCCTTTGCTTCCTTTAAATTATTCTTGATGACCTGCATTTTATATTCCATCTCTGCCAACATGTCTAGTCCAATCAATAACTTGTTCACTAGATCACTCCAACTGATAGGAGTATTACAACTCCACCCCATAAAGTGCCTCAAACAGACTCATGTTCAAAGATTCCTGATACCCTTTTTTATATGAAAACTCCACCAAGGGAATATAGTCTTCCCACTTTTGTTGCTGATGCATGAAGTACATCCTTAATATTCCTCCAAAATCTTGTTGACCCTCTCTGTCTATCCATCTATCTGTGGATGATAAGCTATACTAAAGGCCAACTCTGTACCCAAACTTGCAAATAACACTTTCCAAAACTAAAAGTGAACTTGGCATCTTTGATTGACACAATATACTTCAGAACACCATGCAACCTCACTATATCTCTTATGAAGACTTGTGCTACTTCACTGGCTGAATTCGTAGAATTTAATGGAATGAAGAGTGTTGATTTTGTCAACATGTCATCTACAACCATAATATAATTATGTTGTCTAGAGGTCCTCAGAAAACCTGTAATGAATACCATGGAAATGACCTCCCATTTCAACTCTGGAATCGAAATCGAATGTAATAACCCCCCTGAATGCTTACACTCTTCTTTTACCTATTGACAATCCAAGCATATCACAACAAACTCTACCACATCTATCTTCAAATTTGGTCAATGGTAGAACTTATTCACAACTTTCAATGTCTTCTAGTATCCCGGGTGACCTGAATATGACTTAGCATGAAATTCCCTCAAGATAATATTCTTGAGTTCATTGTTGTCCAACACAGATCCTGTCCCTAAATCTCACCAAACAATATGTCATGAGATGATAATCCATATCCTATTCACCTGTACCCTATTTTTGTAACATGTGCTTAAGTTCCCTATACCTGTCATCATGTTGTCCTGCCTATAATATCTGATCCTGTAAATTTGTCCCATATGAGCTCATAGTTGTTATGTGATTCACCTATACTCTTCTGCTAAGAGCATATGCAACTTTGTTCTCTTTACCCTTGATGTACCTGATCTTGAATTCAAACTCATTGATCATAGCCAACCATCTAGCTTACCTGGCATTCAAATTAGGTTGGTCAAATAAGTATCTCAATCCACTGTAATCACCCATCATGATGAACCTCTTGCCAATAAGATAGTTCCTCCACATATTTAGTGCATGAATAATAACTTCCAATTCAAGATCATGTGTCACATAGTTCTTCTCATTCTCATTCAATTTCCTTGACTCATAGCATACTACATGTGCTTCCTGCATCAGAATCCCACCAAGTCCTCTCTTGCAATAATTTGTACACACCATGAACTCTTTTTTTGGATCTACAATCTTTAATATTGAAGCATTTATAAGAAAATGTTTCAACTATTCAAAACTAGTTTCACATTCCTCTATCCATTCAAATTTCTTGCCTTTTCGTTGCAAGGATGTAATAGGATAAGAAATTCGTGAAAAGTTCTTGATGAACTGTCTGTAGTAACCTACTAACCCCATAACGATCTGACCTCATTCATATTCCTAGGAATTTCCCATTCCATGATAACTCTGATATTTTTTGGATCCACTACTATGCCTTCCTTGGAAACCACATGCCCAAAATAATGTACTTATGTATGAAGGACACTGCATTTACTAACCTTGGCACAGAATTGATTCTCTCTCAATAGTTTCAACACTTCTTCCAAATGCTTTGCACGCTCTTCCTCATTCTTAGAATATATCAATATATCATCAATGAATACAAGCACAAACTTGTCCAGATAGGGTCGCAACACACTATTCATAAAACACATAAAATTAGTTGGAGCATTAGTCAAACCAAACGGAACCACAAAAAAACTCATAATTTCCATACATGGTCCGAAAAGTAGTATTTTAGATGTCCTTTTCTTTGATGCGTACCTGATGGTATCATGATCTTAGATAAATCTTTGAGATTATCGTTGCTCACTTCAACTGGTCAAACAAGTCATCGATCATCGATGACGGATACCTGTTCTTAATCGTTACCTTGTTCAACTGCATGTAATCAATGCATAACCTGAGAGTACTATCATTCTTCTTCAAAAACAACACTGGTGCACCCCAAGGCAGCACACTTGGCCTAATATATCCCTTGTTAATCATTTCCTTCAACTGCAACTTCAATTCCACCAACTCTAGTGTGCTCATCCTATAAGGTGCCTTTGATGTTGGTGCTTCCCCTGGTACCAACTCAATAGAAAAATCCACTTCATTGTGAGACAGAAACTATGAAATATCTTTTGGAAACACATCTTGAAACTTTTGTAAAATCTAATACCTCTAAGATACCTCAGCATCCTTAGTATCCTTACCTTTATCACTGGAAATATGCACTACAAACAATACACACCCTTTCCAGTGACTACACTTTTCCTGCATAGTTGTAACCATTCTAACTAATGTTGCCTTCTTATTACCCTGCAATATTCTATCCTCTCCATTGTCATCCAAGGACTCAATAGCCTTTTCATAAAAATCCACCTTAGTCATGTGAAGATACAACCAATCTATACCCAGAAGCACACAGTATGGTCCCAATGGAAGTACATTTAGATGCGTTGATGTAGGCATACCATTCAACTAAAATGCACAAGATCTTACCCATTGATGAACTATTTTCTTGGCACATGTACCCAATTGCACTAACCAAGACTCTACATGCACTTCTTTATTCAAACCACACTTATCCACTAGGTCTAGAATAGCATAACTATAATTTATCTAGGATCAATTAGAATATAAACAACTTTATCATAAATCTTATCGTCCATATCGATAATATATGCTTGGTGATCCTCATGCCTATCATCCAACACTGCATAAATCCGAGGAATACTTTTTCCAACATCCCCCACTGTATATGCCTCCTTAGCACTATAAATATGTGGTATTCCACCCTGATGTTGTGGGAAATCTCTCCTTCCATGATCATTGCCACAATTCCAACATTGTAAAGGCTTCCTACCATCACCCTTGTTCTGCTCCACAGACTGAAATCCCTGTCCTATTTCAAATGCATTGAAATTCTTGTGTGGTATTGCATTCTCTTTGTTACCTATATCTTTTAGTCTTCCCTGCTTATTATCCCACTTTCGTTTAGTCTTGTCATTACCTTTCCAATCATGTTTAGATTTAGACCTACGCTTTGATTGCTCGTAACAATGTTTCAAATTTTTGATGGATTCCTTGAGTGATCTAGGCTCATCAAAATCAATCCTGTCTTTGAACTCTACTGGAAACCCAGTGATGAATCTCTAAATATTCGGTTTCTCCTCCTTAATATAAGGCACATATCTCAACAACTCAAATAATCTACTAGTATACTCCTCATCGGTCATAGATCCCATCTTCAACTCATAGAACTCCTTTGACCTATCATCATAGTATATCTTAGATAAATACTTTTTCCTAAAAAGTCTTTCAGACTCACTCCAAGTCAACTCCTCTTACCAAATGCCTCTTTAATTCTTCATGTCTTCCCACCAAATTTTTGTTTTTCCTTTAAGACTAAAAGTAGTTATCCTGACTTTCATGTTTCCTGAATAGTCATGCAATCTGAAGAACTTATTCATCCCAAGCAACCAAGCTTCTACATCATGTGACTTCTTCATTTCTCCATCAAATGTAGGTGGATTTTATTTCTTGAAATATTCTGGAAAATACTTCTTCTCACTCCTCCTATACGAATGGTGACGGTGATGACCATCCCATCTCTTTGAACCTGAACTAGTATAGAACCCATGATCATTGCCCCTCCAGTCAGGTGTATCTAGAAATATTCCATCTTTGATTGTATCCTCTCTATCGAACTTATGTCATGATCGATACCTACTACCATATGCCCCATTGGTCATTTCCTTCTGTCCATGAAAAATCCTAAGTGGTCCTTGTCTCTGCAAATATGATAAACTCTGAAAAATGACTGCAATAACCTCTGCTTGTTTCTCCTATTCCCTAACAATTACTTCCCATGGCTGAATGATCATGTCATTATCTTCATTACAACTTCTTATCTTTGCCTTAAAACTTCTCAATGTATCTGCTATGTGAGGGGAGTACTCATCACCATGTTTCTCATATGATCTATAGGGAGAGTCACATGAACTTTAGTCCACCATTTTACTCGTCATCTATGATCCTCTACTTCCTGCAATCATATTATGTTAGATAACCAAACATAAAAATTATAAAACGTACCTTAGTGAAGTTTGGGGGAGGCTGTCTCATCTGCAAGATCAATCTATATTAGCATAACATATGTAGTTATATGTAAAAATGAAATCAATATGCCCATCATCCCAACAACAACATCAACTTCTACATGATGACACAATTGTAACAATGACCATCACCATGCATACATAACAAACACATAGACAACAAGCATGCATGCATGACAAACACATTCCACCCATCCAGTCCAAGTGTTGAACCTAGAAGCTCTGATACCACTCTATAATACCCTCACCCCATATTTACCCACTTTAACCTGCTCACTAGGGTAAACATGAAGATGAGAGTTACTATGTGAGACCCGGTTTCTAGGATGCACTTATGGAAAATTGGGTCCATATGTCCAGAACTGACTGCACCCACATAGTGACACATGATAACATTATTATCAGCCCAACCTGACCCAACACTATTTATTTTCAAGTTCGTCTCCTTAAATTTAATATAACTTTATATTTTTGGCAGTTTTCTCGGGTTCTAAATTTTCGAGACCGTTTTGAGGGCCTAAATGACATTTTCATGGAAAACAAAGAGACCAGAAAAGAGCAAGACCAATTTACTTGATTTTTTCAACCTCCTCGTGGATATCTTTGAAATGAGGTATTATGATAGTCAAACAGAGATTGTATGCCAAATTTATGACCTCGGGAAGTTGGAGGTATGAATTACTCATTTATACAAACACTTTGTGTACATAGTACCTATAGGTTATATATATATATATATTAATTAAGTAATCTCACCAGAGAATCATAATTTACACAATGACAAAGCTAAACATTCAATCTCAACCCAAAACTTGACCTAGACTTACTAGAACAAACTAGACATTTCGTCAAACACATTGTGAACATGTAATCTACATGTTATAAATGCATATATGAACATGGGGGTTTAATACTTATCTGAGAATCATCAAGAATGTCTAATTACCTCTCACAATGGCTACAATAACATCTATTAGGTCATGCATTCAATAACCATTCATTTACCGATTAAAACATGTTAAGAGCCATAACTAGAATCTGTCATGAAACCATGATTATAACTAGCATATAAACAAAATAATAAAAATGATAGAACAACCGTAAAAGACACATAATAACAAGTATAAATACTCATTAAATATAAGAGGAAAGGAGCTCTTATTAACATATGCAAAAGCCAACCAAGTTAGAGACTTCCACATACCACCCGACCATAGATTGGGCTGAACCATATCTATTTTTCAACCAATCACCCTTGTGCCATATTCCAAGCATAGATGTGGGATCTCATGGAATAAACCATGCAAAACCAAACCAGGGTTTCCAGAGTCCAAACCACCTCAACTCTCAACCAATGATTCTACATCATCGTCAAACATCACTAACCATCACCAGATCGGTCTCTACCCAAGATGTCTAAGGCTCCATGGCATTTGTTCCAACTCAGATCAAGGACTAGTAATTCAAACCAAAACTACCACAAGGCTCTAGATTGTTTTTCCAACGAAGGCTCTGGGACTAGTAACTCAACCCACCAAGGGTTCTAGAGCGTTTTTCCAACCAAGGCTTCAAGGACTAGTAACTCAACCCAAGTTGTTCTAGGTCTTCCAGATCATTTGTCCAACCAAGGTTCCATGAACTAATAACTCAACCCACAACCATAAGGAACATGAGCACCATCCATAAAATAAATGGGGAAACCCACAACACCATGACTATCCAAAAATTGGTAAGGCTAGGAAAAACCTTTATTACTCCAGGAAATCCTCCATGTCAATGAAAAATCATAACCAAATAACCACATGCATATACCATGCATGCCAAAAATATCAAGGAAATCATACATGCAATTCGGTACCTACAAAGAAAACCCATTGTAGTTATTGATCCCGATGTCCCCTTTCACTTTCCTGCTTTTCCTTTGCCTTCCTTCTCCAAATCCAAAAGTATGCCAAAATCCTCCAAGAGTGCTCCAAGAAAACTCTACGTGTGTGCAAGAGTATGAGAGATAAAATAGAATAGATATCCAAGCTAAAATTGACAAACGGTTGTGAATTGATCCTCAAATTCCTTTTTATCATTTAGGCCTTTATTTTCTTCATTTTCCTCTATTTTTCCTTCAATTTTCCTCACATGCAATTTTGTGACCTCTCACCTTCCTTTTCTCCTATTTTCCATTATTTCATAAATAAAAATCCAATTAATTCCCCTTTTCCTTTGCCATTGCCTTTTCCAATTTCCATATCCATTTATTAATCACAAGTGATCCCCATCACTATGTTTTTGTCCAACATTCAAATTGGAATATGTGTCCCATGACCTTGATCTTATTTTGATTTTATTTACTTTATTACATGGATTTTTAATGAGGGTTGTTACAACCTCACTCTTGAAAGGGACTGTAAAGGCTCAAATAATAGAGGACCGCATATGATACTAACAAACTATTGAAGAAAACTTGGATATAACACAAAATAATATGAAACAACAAGCATATCAACATCACAATGCAAGAGAATTTCAAGTGGGGGATTGGGTAATTATGAGACAATAATGATATAAACAAATGTCCCTAAAGCAACAATAAATTAACACCAAGGTATTATGGCCCCTATAAGGTGTTTCAAAGGATTGGAAATGTGGCTTACAGATTGGAGTTTGATTCAGGTGGATATTGGTGGCCACCCGCTTATTCCACTTGGGGCCCCACCATTGTTTCTTTCAGTTTTTCAATTTCCTTAATTATAGCACGGTTTACTATTTTTAACAGTTTTCGGGTCTTGAACTTCCGGAGCCGTTTTGAGGCCCTAAACGACGTTTTTTTTGGGCATCAAACCTCCGGTGAATATAGGTTTGTTTTAGACTCAACATTCACAATTAATAGTTGTATTCCTCGGATAGATATTTCTAACGATGTATCATGTGCGTCAAATAGAGATAGTATGCCAAAGTTACGACCCCGGGAAATTGATGTACCAATTTACCACGACGAGGCCCATATTCTGGCGTTTCATCTCCTTGGGTTAGGTTTTTGGATGTTTAGGGTTTTTCATTATTTCTCAATAATATATAGGCCTTTGAGCCTCATTATAACACAGAGTTCAGAGGCCTGTAGCCACCACATATCTTCTCATAGATAAGATACCAGCACCCTAGCTAGTTTATTTCCATTATGTCTGTAAACAAATTTCAGTTCTTTGATATTAATGAAATGAAGTGTTATTTCCACTGCATTTTTATATTTATGGTTATATGTGTATTCTGTTGCATTCCTACATAAATCCAGATCAGTGGTATTAGAGCGGTTTGCTCTTTCTCGATCCTTCTTTGCATGTCCCCAACAAGATCAAGGTATAATGAGTTAGGGCTCGATCTGGTTGAACCTTTGCAAGATCAGCCTCGCAAACTTTGACGGTCGCCCATGGGGGATGAAAAGAAATATGAGGGAGCAGGAGATCCTATCAAAATATTGCTCGAAGAGGCCCTTGAAAAACAAAGGAATGCAATGATGGATAACTTTGCCCAGATCCTTCAACGACTGACCACTGGCGGCGCATCTGCATCCAGAAGTCACTTTGGAGGCACAACTCCTTTTAAGGTACAAGTAAAAATTGACATTCCCATATTTGAGGGCCAAATAGATGCAAACGCCATAGATAGATGGTTGAATATATTAGAAAGATATTTCTCAGTTCATGACTTTTCTAACCGTGAGAAGATTATTTTTGCACTCCTCAAAGCTACCATCCATGTCAAGGACTGCTGGGAAACCTACTGTGAGAAAAAGGATGAGGGGGAACCCTCTCTGTTCTCGACCTAGAATATCAAGGAACAATATTATCTAATGGGGAGCTGAGGACAAGTACATAAAATGGACTACGCTATGACAACAAATGGATCAAGATGTGCATGAGCTGATGAATTTGTTCCATACCCTGCGCACAAAGTTGGGTATCAAAGATTCGGAGAAAAATTTGGTGTTGAAGTACCGTAGTTGACTGCACAGATACATTCAGGAGGAAATGGAGTTCCTAGACATCTCCTCTCTTGGTACGACATACCGGTATGCTACCAAGATTGAGAAGAAATTCAAAAACAAGAAGCGAGACTCTAGATCTGCGAATCAAAAGCAAGGGAAAGGTGCCCCCAAACCGCAAAACAAAGGACAAAGCCAAGGCATGGCGGCCCAAGATAACCTACCGAAGCCGCAAGCAAATAACAACCCCATGAAGCCGAAGAAGGACACAGGAAAGTGGTGTGAGTTCCATAAGAGCTCCACTCACAACACAAGTGAGTGTCGAGCCAAGCATTCATTGGTGGCTGAGATGATGGATTCTGAATCGGATGCATGCTCCGAATCTAAATCAGAACCCGACAAGGGGAATGAAAAAGGGAAGTAGATTATTGATGTGGAGCCCAATGCCACCATTGCCACTACAAAGATCTAGAAGGAGGAACCCAAATATCCAGAGGAGGAGGAGCGTCTCTTCCACTCTCAGATGTGGGTAAAGGGTTCCCCGCTACAGTTCATTGTCGAAAGTGGGAGCCAAAAGAACTCATTTCAGTAGAGGTCGTGAAGCATTTGGGCTTGACGACCATAGCACACCCACAGCCGTACACCATCGGGTGGCTTCACCAAGGACGGGATCTCTGTGTCACCCAGCAGTGCCACCTTCCCTACAGCATCAAGCCCTTCATAGATGAGGTATTATGTGACATTGATCCTCTTGATGTTTGCGATGTATTATTAGGCCATCCATACTTGTGGAAGCGACAATATGTGTATGATTCCTGGCCTTGCAGTGTTATTATTACTTTGGGAAATAAGTTGTAAAGGATACCAGAGGTACCACCACCTGCGACTATCTCTTTGGTTATTGCAAAACAATGCAGTAAGCTCATTTCCAAAACCGGGGAATTTGTTTTCTTGATGATCCACCCCCAGGGAAAGAAGAATATTGTGGCCACAACCTCCAGACAGGTCTCCTCCGCACGAAAACAACAAATGGAGAAGGTCGTGGAGGAGTATGGGGACATCTTCACCTCACCAATAGGGTTGCCTTTGCACTTTCAGGTCAAGCACCCAATCGATCTGAACCCAGGTGCGTCGCTGCCTAATGGACCGATATATCAGCGCTCTGTTGTGGAGAACAATGAAATCAAGAGGCAAATTCAGGAGCTACTGCAGAAACGCCACATCCGGCCAATTTCATCGCCTTGTGGGAGCCTGATCGTGTTGGTGCAGAAGAAGGATGGGACTTGGAGACTTTGTATTGACTATTGGGCACTGAACAAGATCACTGTCCAGAATAGGTACCTGATCCCATGAATTGATGACCTTCTGGAGAAACTCAAAGGGGCGAAATATTTCAACAAGATTAGCTTGAAGTCTGGTTATCACCAAGTACCAATCAAACCCTCCGATGTGTGGAAGACTTCCTTCAAAGCCAAGGAGGGCCTTTTCGAATGGCTAGTCATGCCTTTCGGGTTGACGAATGCTCCCGCAACCTTCATGAGGCTGATGGACGACATCTTGTGGCCATTCAAAACCTCATTTGTAGTAGTGTACTTGGATGACATCCTAATCTTCAGGCAGACTTGGGAAGAGCACCTCCACCACATCCGAAAGGTCCTCCAAACATTGTGGCAACACAATTTTTGTGCCAATTTGGAGAAGTGCACTTTTGGCATGACCCAGGTTTAGTATCTCGGATACACTATTGATGAACAGGGGGTGCATATGGATCCAACCAAGATCCAAGTAATTCAAGATTGGCCGGCCCCAACCACTCTTACAGAGCTTCACAACTTTTTGAGTCTTGCTAATTTCTACTGCAAGTTCGTGTTGGGATTCTCTCATATCACTTGGCCCTTGAGTCAAGTCACCAAGGGAGGAACGAAAGCAAAATTATTTTGGTCAGAATCTCAATAGAAGGCATTCGTAGAATTGAAACATCGCTTCTGCTCTGCCCCAGTGCTCACATTACTAAACTTGCACCAACCATTTGAGATCGAGACAGATGCCTTTGACTATGCTATTGGGGTAGTTCTTACTCAACAGGGGCATCCAGTGGCATATCGCAGTGAGACACTGTCTGACACAGTCCGCAAGTATCCCACTACGAAAAATAAATGTATTCCATTGTGTAGGTGTGCCGCCAATGGAAGCATTACATTTTGTGGAAGGAAACAGTCATCCACACAGACCACCGACCCCTGCAGTTCATACAGACACAAGGGAAGTTGCAGAATGATCACCATCAGGAGTGGTCCACATATCTGCAACAATTTCATTTGAACATCAAGTATAAGAAGGGCAACACCAATAATGTTGCAGACTGCCTCAATCGACCACCGATCATGGTGCTAACCACCATTCTCAACTGTTGTGGATATGAGATTTCTGATTGGTCGTTTCTCTACAAGAGCGATCCAGAATTCAGCCACACATACAAGAAACTCTTGTAGGGTACGCAAGTTCAAAATTTTCACCTCTAGGATGCACTGCTATGCCACCTGGGACACCTTTGTGTTCCTTCAAGCAAGTGGGCCAAGATGATTTGGGAAGCACACTACAGTCGAGTTGTTGGGCATTTCCAGGTTGAGAAAATAGTGGCAATACTGTAGAAGTATTTCTGTTGGCCGCACCTTCGACAAAATGTTGGGAAGTACATCAGATCCTGCACTTCTTGCTCCATTTCCAAACTGACCATCAAGAAGAAAGGCCTCTATACTCCGCTACCTACCCCTAGTCGACCTTGGGAATCCATATCCATGGATTACATGTCGGGCATTCATTCTACTAAGAATGGAAACGACTATGTTTTCGTGGTCGTCTTCAGATTCTCGAAGATGGCCATTATGTCAACCTGCAAGAAGAATATCACAGCAGAAGCCATTGCTAAACTCTTCTTTGAATGAGCGTGGGTGCACTTTGGGATCCCACAGTTCATCATCTCAGATCAGAATAGCAGGTTCCTCAACACATTTTGGTCAAGCCTCTGGTCAATGTTGGACACCAAGCTCACCAAGTCCATATCTTTCCATCCCCAAACTAATGGCCAGACAAAGGTCGTCAACGGGATGATTTTACACATTCTGCAAATGTACAATTCAAAGCATCCACACATGGGATCAGAGCCTTCCCTATGTACAACCAGTTATAATTTAGCTCTCCACAGCTCAACCGACCACAGCCCCTTTCAGGTGGGCCTGGGGTGTCATACACTATCTCCCATTGACATAGCCATGCCATTTGCGGCTACTCAGGCCAATTCGACTCATGTCCAATCTGAAGCTGACAAAGTGAACTACTTCATTGAGCACATTAATCACATCCACCAGTAGGTTCATGACATATTGGACAGAGCCAATGCTAATTACAAGCAACGACATGATCAACATCGGGTGCCACACCACTTCCAGGTGGGCGACAAAGTGTGGCTACATTTTCAGAAGGAGCGCCTCACTGGACCCCACCGCAAGCTTCACCCGCTATGATATGGGTCATACACCATCACACGGGTTGTAGGGAACAATGCCTTCGAGCTCAGTATTCCACCGTTCCTTTGTTTGCACCCATTATTCAATGTCGACCGTCTTCGGCCCTATTTCCCACCTCTACTGGACACCTCTAACATTGCAGAACAACTTACACCAACAAATTTAAGCCCAGACTGCATGGAACAGGCCACCACAGATTGTATCATGGACATGCAAATCAATAACACTCACCAGTGGAAGATCCACCTATATCGGGTTGTTAAAGCTGGCCAACTCCTTCACCAAGGCAAGTGGTTCACTAGGGACCAAGTTCAACAGAAGTTTCCTCGTCTCATGGAGGAACTCAATGCAATGGGGACCATTGCTTCCTAAGGGGGGAGGAATGATCCAGGTGGATATTGGTGGCCACCCGCCTATTCCACTTGGGGCCCCACCATTATTTTTTTCAATTTTTCAGTTTCCTTAATTATAGCATAGTTTCCTATTTTTAGCAGTTTTTTCGGGTCTTGAACTTCCTGAGCCGTTTTGAGGCCCTAAACAACGTTATTTTGGGCATCAAACCTCCGGAAAATATGAGTCTATTTCAAAATCAATATTCATGGTCAACATTTGTAGTCCTCGAATATATATTTCTAACGATGTATCATGTGCGTCAAACGAAGATAGTATGCCAAATTTACGACCCCGGGAAATTGATGTACCAATTTACCCCGACGAGGCACATATTCTGGCGTTTCATCTCCTACAGTTAGGTTTTTGGATGTTTAGGGTTTTCCATTATTTCTCAATAATATATAGGCCTTCGAGCCTCATTGTAACAAAAAATTTAGTGGCCTATAGCCACCACATATCTTCTTAGAGATAAGCTATCAACGCCCTAGCTAGTTTATTTCCATTTTGTCTGTAAACAAATTTCAGTTCTTTGATATAAATGAAATGAAGCGTTATTTCCGCTGCATTTCATATTTATGGTTATGTGTATTTTGTTGCGTTCCTGCATAAATTTGGATCAGTGGTATTAGAGTGGTTTTCTCTTTCTAGATCCTTCTTTGCATGTCCCCAACGAGGTCGGGGTATAAGGAGTTAGGGCTTGATCTGGTTGAACCTTTGCAAGATCAACCTCGAAAACCCTGACGGCCACCCATGGGGGACGAAAATAAAGATGAGGGAGCAGGATATCCCATCAAAATATTGCTCGAAGAGGCCCTCGAAAAAAAAAGGAACGCGATGATGGATAACTTTTCCCAAATCCTTCAACGATTGCCCACTGGCGATACATCTGCATCCAGCAGTCACTCTAGAGGTGCAACTCATTTTAAGGTACAAGTAAACTTTGACATTCCCATATTTGAGGGCCAAATAGATGCGGATGTCATAGATAGATGGTTGAATCTATTAGAAGGATATTTCTCAGTTCATGACTTTTCCGACCGGGAGAAGATTATTTTTGCACTCCTCAAAGCTACCCCCCATGTCAAGGACTCGTGGGAAACCTACTGTGAGAAAAAGGATGAGGGGGAACCCTCTATGTTCTCAGTCATACTCACTTGGAATTCTTTCAGAGACGCCATCAAGGAACAATATTATCCTGTGTGGAGCTATGAGGACAAGTACATACAATGGACTACGTTGTGGCAACAAAGGGATCAAGATGTGCATGAGTTGATGAATCTATTCTATACCATGCGTATAAATTTGGGTATCAAAGATTCAGAGAAACATTTTGTGTTGAAGTACCGCACTTGTCTGCATAGACACATTTAGGAGGAAATGGATTTCCTCGACGTATCCTTGCTTGGTACGACATACCGGTATGCTGCCAAGATTGAACAAAAATTCAAATAGAAGAAGCGAGACTTTGGATATGCGAATCAAAAGCAAGGGAAAGGTGCCCCCAAATCACAGAACAAAGGATAAATCCAAGGCATGGTAGCCCAAGATAACCTACCAAAGCCGCAAGCAAAGAACAACCCCACTAAGCCGAAGAAGGACATGGGAAAGTGTTGTGAGTTCCATAAGAGCTCCACACACAACATAAGTGAGTGTCGGGCCAAGCAATCGCTGGTGGTCGAGATGAGGGCTTCTGAATCAGCTGCATGCTCTGAATCTGAATCATAACCCGACAAGGATAATGATAAATAGAATCAGATTATTTATGTGGAGCCCAACGCCACCATTGCCACTACAAATATCTATAAGGAAGAACCGAAAGATCTAGAGGAGGAGGAGCGTCTCTTCCACTCTAAGATGTGGGTAAAGGGTTCTCCGCTACAATTAATTGTCGACAGTGAGAGCCAAAAGAACCTCATTTCAACAGAGGTCGTGAAGCATTTGGGCTTGCTAAGCACAGAAAACCCACAATCATACACCATCGGGTGGATTCACCAAGGACGGGATCTCCGCATCAGACGACAGTGCTGCCTTCCCTACAGCATAAAGCCCTTCACAGATGAGGTATTATGTGACATTTATCCTCTTGATGTTTGTGATGTATTATTAGGCCAACCATACTTTTGGAAGTGACATGTTGTGTATGAGTCCCGACCTCGTGTTGTTATTATTACTTTGGGAAATAAGTTGTACAGGATACCAGAGGTACCACCACCTGCGACTATCTCTTTGGTTACTGCAAAACAATGCAGTAAGCTCATTTCCAAAACTGTGAAATTTTTTTTCCTAATGATCCACCCCCAGTGAAAGAAGAAGATTGTGGCCATGACCTCTAGACAGGGCTCCTTTGCATGACAAAAATAAATGGACAAGGTCGTGGAGGAGTACAGGGACATCTTCACCTCACCCACAGGGGTGCCTCTGAACTGTCAAGTCAAGCACCCCATCGATCTGACCCCAGGTGCGCCGCTACCCAATGGACCGATCTATCGACACTCTATTCTGTAGAAAGATGAAATCAAGATGCAAATTCAGGAGCTGTTGTAGAAAGGTCACATCCGGTCGAGTTCATCGCCCCGTGGGAGCCTGATCGTGTTGGTGCAGAAGAAGGATGGGACTTGGAGAATCTGTATTGACTATCGGGCGCTGAAAAAGATCATTTTCCAGAATAGGTACCCGATCCCACAGATTGATGACCTTCTGGATCAACTTAAAGGAGAAAAATATTTCAGCAAGATCAACTTGAAGTCTGGGTATCACCAAGTACCAATCGAACCCTCTGATGTGTGGAAGACTTCCTTCAAAGCCAAGGAGGGCCTTTTCGAATGGCTAGTCATGCCTTTCGGGTTGAAGAATGCTCCTACAACCTTCATGAGGCTGATGGATGACATCTTGCAGCCATTCACCAACTCATTTGTAGTAGTGTACTTGGATGACATCCTTATCTTCAACCAGACTTGGGAAGAGCACCTCCACCACATCCGACAGGTCCTTCAAACACTACGGCAACACAAGTTGTGTTCCAATTTGGAGAAGTGCACTTTTGGCATGACCCAGGTTCAGTATATGGGATACATTATTGATGAAAATGGGGTTCATGTGGATCCCACCAAGATCTAAGTAATTCAGGATTGGTCGGCCCCAACCACTCTAACAGAGCTTCACAACTTTCTAGGTCTTGCTAATGTCTACCACAGGTTCCTGTTGGGATTCTCTCATATCACTTGGCCCTTGAGTCAAGTCACCAAGGGAGGAGAGAAAGCAAAATTATTTTTGTCGGAATCTCAACAGAAGGTGTTTGTAGAATTGAAACATCGCCTCTGCTCTGCCCCAGTGCTCACATTACCAAATTTGCAACAACCATTTGATATTAAGAAAAATGCCTCTGACTATGCTATTGTGGCAATTCTCACTGAACAAGGGCATCTAGTGGCATATCACAGTGAGACACTATCCGACACAGTCCGCAAGTATCCCACTTATGACAAAGAAATGTATTCCATTGAGCAGGCTTGCCGCCAATGGAAGCATTACATTTTGGAGAAGGAAACGGTCATCCACACTGACCACTGGCCCCTGCGGTTCATACAGACACTAGGGAAGTTGCAGAACGATCGCCATCAGAAGTGGTCCACATATCTACAACAATTTAATTTTAACATCAAGTATAAGGAGGACAACACCAATAATGTTGCAGACATCCTCAATCGACCACCGGTCGTGGCGCTAACCACCGTTCTCAACTCTTGTGGGCATGAGACTTCTGATTGGCCGCTTCTCTACGAGAGCGATCTGGAATTTTGCCACACATACAAGACACTCTTGGAGGGTACGTAAGTTCCAAATTTTCACCTCCAGGATGCACTACTTTGTCACCTGGGACACCTTTGTGTTCCTTCAAGCGAGCGGGTCAAGATGATTTGGAAGCACACTACAGTCGAGTCGCTGGGCATTTCGGGGTTGAGAAACAGTGGCAGTACTGCAGAAGTATTTCTATTGGCCACACCTTCGACAAGATGTGTAGAAATTTAATACAAAATTCATGTATATCCTGGATTCTCTTGATCTAACACTATGCTATTGTTAAATACAGAAACACTTCTACTTATCTTTGCAAAAATTTAAAACACAATCGCTAATTACAATATCATGAAGAAATATCAATCACACACAACACAGATAATTTTACTGGGGAAAGCTTATAGCTAAAAACCCCACTATATTCTATTGTATATTATATCATGGATCATGAAACAATTACATACAAATCTCCAATCCAAGAGCTCTTAGTACATGAGCTAATTGTCTCACACTGTCATACAAAAATTGGCAAGTTCCTTTGCCAATTTACTGTCTCTAGATAGCCTGCCTCCACTGCGCAATCCCTTCTGATAGAAATCCATGAATGAGTCCAATCCTGCCTACCTTGACTGCACAATCCCCATGGGAAAATCCAATGTGTGTTTGCTTGCATGTGTGCAAGCGGATAATGTCACAACTCATAGTCAACTTCCCTTTCACCTAGAACTCAACTAGGTCTCCACTAGATCTGACATGCATGCATGCAGTTAATAGTAGTAAATGTTCAGTTGCATGTGAGACCGATGTTTGTGAATTAATTAATAATTAATTCACTTGATCTCTCCCTAGTGTATCTTTAGTTACAACTAGCACAACTGAGTTTAACTCACTTAACTGATTTAAACTACTTACAACTTGCACAACTGCACTTCCAACTCTGTTACAACTTTGAATCACTCAGTTACAACTAAGTCAACCTAAATGTCCCACCAACCAACCTCTTAGTTCGAAATTCCTATAGATAACTCATTTTCCACTTCAGTTAACTATTTCCAAGTGGTCACTGAGAATAGAATATAGTTTATTGTCCAACTATTATTAAGGGATAATAATAGTCGACGTGCATCTATAAATATACATGCATTCTATAAATAGATTATGCACATACATCTATAAATATGCATGCATCTATAAATGGAATTTTCTCATGCATCTATAAATAGACATCCACCTGAAAATAGCCTGAGGCTCCATCCTAGTGTAGGTGCTTAATTTTCACTAGGATCTTCTTGTTGAATCTCAACACTCTGTCTCAACAAGAAATGGATTATCCTTCACCCTGATCCTGTCTCTATTGTATTCGAATTTTCTCCTGGTGAGCGCCTTCGTCAGAATATCTACATCCTGATATTTCGTAGGAATGTACTGAAGCAACATGATTCTCCTCTGCACACAATCTCTGAGATGATTGTATTGGATATCTATATGCTTAGATCTATCATGAAACACAAGATTAATCGAGTGTTTAATGCAGCTCTGATTATCATAGTGAATCATTGTCGGATCCATATGAGAACCAAACAAACCAACCAAGATCTTTCTCATCCAGATAGCCTCACATGCAGCTTGACTCTCTACCATGTATTCTGCTTCTGCTGAACTGAGTGCCATGGATCTCTGCTTCCTGTTGTACCAAGAAATAGTTGTAGACCTGATACTAAAGATCCCCACCTAATGTGCTCTTTCTGTCCATTGGAATTCCAACCCAATCTGCATCTATGAAGCCATGCAACTTCACTCATCCGTCTGTCTATACCATAAACCATACTCTGATGTGCCCCTCAAATATCTCAGGACATGCTTACCTATCTTCCAAAAGAGCTTGGTAGGCTTAACCATAGCTTGACTCAGCCGGTTAACCGCATAGCAAATGTTTGATCTCGTGTTCAGTAGATACATTAACAAACCCACTAATTTTTTATAGACAGTAGCATCCACTACCTCTCTAAAAGTAGCATCCTCTTTCCTCCAGTTTCCTGGAAGAGGAGTATCCATGGGTTTGCAGCCCTCCATGTGAAACTTACCCAGTATCTCCCTTGCCTACTTGCCTTGAGACACAAAAATTTCACCATCTCACTGCCATATTTCCAATCCAAGGAAATAATGAAGGAGGCCTGTATCCTTCATTTCGAGCTCCCTTGCAAGATCCTCCTTGCATGAGAGTATAAGATACTTATCACCAGTCAATACTAAATCATCAACATAAAGAACAATGATTAAAAGCTTACCCTCCACCACAATTTGGTATAGGTTTGCATCTGCTTCACTTTTGGTGAAGCCTAGTCCAATGAAATAGTTGTCTATCTAAGTGTACCAAGCATGGGGTGCTTGCTTTAGCCCATACAACGCTCTTTTGAGTTGGCACACATGCGACTTGCTGTTGAAGATCTTGAAACCTTCAGGCTGCTCTATGTACACCTCTTCCTCAATGATCCCATTGAGAAACACATTTTTCACATCCATCTGATGAATGCGCTAGCCCATCTGTGATGGGAGAGAAATGATGGATCTTATGGAAGAATACCTTGTGACAGGTGCAAAGGTCTCTTCATAATCTATCCCCTCGATCTGTGAGAAGCCTCGGGCCACAAATCTGACCCTGTATTTCTCAACACTCCCATCAACAGCTTGCTTTACCTTGTAGATCCATCTTGAACCTACCACTAATTTGTCAACCAGCCTTGGAACAATTTCCCAAGCACTGTTTTTGACAATGGATTCATACTCCTCCAACATTGCATCTACCCATATGGGTTGCTGCACTGCTTCCTGAAACGAAGATAGTTCAGTCACAATACATTTTCTCATGAGAGCCATGTATCCAGTAAATTGGTCAGGAGACTTCTTTGTCTGTGCTGTGAAGTAGGGGCTCCTACATTCTGTGCAGCATCAAGTCTCAGCCTATCATCTTCCATAGTACTCCTTCAGTGATTTCTGATGGATGGCTATGCGTGAGTGGACTCCTCCACTTCATGAACCTCCTCATGTGGCTAATCCACATCTTGAGACTCATCTTTGTGAACCAGCAATTCCTCCTCCGCATGCAAGTCTAGCTCCCTCTCAAGCAACAACCACATGGCTTTCCCCTCATCAAATTTTATATCCCGTCGCACAACAATCATTCTACTATTTGGAAAATACTCACGATAGTTATGGGGTGTTTCTGTGTACCCCACAAAAATCCCAACTTCAGCAGTCAGCTCCAGCTTCTTCTTGACGTCCTTGGTCACATGCACATAAACAGATGAGCCAAAAATCTTAAATTGTGAAACATTTGGTTTCTTACCAGTGAAAGCTTCTTCAGGTGTACTCATGCCAAGTACTCTATGAGGACAATGATTTTGCACATTAACCGTAGTGTTGCATGCTTCCGCCCACAAATGCATTGGTAGGCCCTAATCATGCAACATCGCTCATGATGCACCCATGATTGTTCTGTTCTTCCTCTCCGCGACCCCATTTTTCTATGGGTTATGAGGCGCTATGAGTTCTCTTCGAATTCCTTCTTTGCTGCAGAAGTTCTTGAATTCGTTAGAGATGTATTCTCCACCATTATCGCTCCTAAGAGGCTTCACTTGCTTCCCCGACTCTTTCTCCACCAATGCCTTAAACTCACAGAACTTTGAGAATGTTTGATCTTTCTTCTGCATGAAGCAGATCCAACATTCACAAGAAAATTCATCAACAAATATTACATAGTATTTATGTTTTGTTGTTGAAGCAACCGAGAATGGTCCACACACGTCTGTGTGAACTCTCTCAAGGATCCCCGAAGCACGGTTCTCCTTCTCATGAAAGGTGGACTTTACATACTTCCCCATGGTGCAACCCTTGCACTGATCTAACTGAGCAAGTGTTCCCTTTGGAATTCCAATAAATATTTGTTGCATGACTTTCAAGGCTCCATGATGAAGATGGCCCAATCGCCTGTGCCATAATTCGCCCTCATCCTGACTCACCACTTTTTCTGCCTTGCCCATCATGGAATTACAGCCATCTACCTCCAACTTGTATAGATTCTTAACTCAAATCCCTATCCTCTTTGCTTTACCCGTTGTTTTATGTTGCGGGAAAGCTTTTCCATCGCTAAAAACAATGTCATAGCCTCTGTCCTCCAACATTGCGACTGAGATTAAGTTTTTCTGCAGACCTGGAACATGCATCACATCTTTTAATTGAAATGGTTTACCTGACTCCCTCTGAAAGGTAATGGTACCAATCCCGGTAGCATTGTACCGTCTGTCGTCGCCCATCTCAATGTGCATCTAGAGATCTTTCTCCTCCAAGTCACTGAAAAGCTCCTTATCTCTCGTCATGTGGAAGGAAGCTCCACTATCTAAATACCACACCGATCCCAATGCACTTGGCACCATGCATGCGATTAAGGAGAATTCAAACTCAAATTGTGAGACAAGGCCTCGCTAGCTGCAGCTCCAACATCCTTCTTGTTCTTCTTCTTATTTGGACAATTAGTAGCAAGATGCCCATGTTCGTGACAGTGAAAACACTTCACCTTGGACATATCCAGCTTCTTGCCTTTAGAATGAGATTTAGAATGGAATTAATTCCCATTCCATTTCTTCGCCTTGGCAGCCAAAGCACAATCCTCTTCATCATCATGCTTTGATGAAGAGCCATCTCTGGTGTTCCTCCTAAACTCCTCCTACACCAGATCTAACCACAGTCGTTCCCAATCCGGAAAGTTTTCCCATCCTTTGATAGAGTATTCATAACTATGCCAACTCATAGGAAGTCCCAAGAGATCCAAGCTCACCAAATCATCATCAACAACAGTTATTCCCACACTCCCCAGTTCATCCAGACATTGGACACACCTTGTGAGATACTTTAGAATGGTGTCGCCCTTTTCCATCTTGATCTTTCTGAGTTTATCTTTGAGCGCCAATTTCCTATGGTCGTTGTTGCTTTGGAATAGATCTGTCAAAGCCTTCCACACAGAATATGTAGTGATTTCTCATGGAGGCTTGAGACAATGTGGTCTTGTACTCCCTCCAACAGGATCCTCCTTGCCTTTGCCACTTTCTTTTTCCATGCATCAAGATTGGCAGCATCTGATGAACCAAGCTTAGGAACATCATTGTCAACAAATTCCTTCAAGCCATTGTCTTTGAGTACTGCCTCCATCCTGTCCTTCCAAGCAATGTATTTTGAGCTGCCTTAGAGTGCATACTCTAGCCACAGGCCATTGAAAGCCATTTTGATCTTAAATCAGTTGTAGCACCAAGAAATTCTTTCTAAAAATTCGAATTCTTTCCACCAACAAACTCAGCTCCTCTTCACTACTACAATCTCCTGTGCTCCGATACCATGTAGAAATTTAATACAAAATGCATGTATATCCTAGATTCTCCTGATCTAAAAATATGATATTGTTAAATACAGAATCGCTTCTACTTATCTTTGCGGAAATTTAAAACACAATCGATAATTACAATATCATGAAGAAAGATCAATCACACGCAACACAGATAATTTTACCGGGGAAATCATATGGCTAAAAACCCCACTAACTTCTATTGTATATTATATCATGGATCATGAAACAATTACATACAAAGCTCCAATCCAAGAGCTCTCAGTACATGAGCTAATTGTCTCACACTATCATACAAAATTTGGCAAATTCCTTAGCCAATTTACTATCTCTGGACAACCTGCCTCCACTGTGGAATCCCTGCTGATAGCAATCCCTAAATGAGTGCAATCCTGCCTGCCTTGACTATGAAATCCTCATGGGCACATCCAATGTGTGTTTTCTTGCATGTGTGCAAGTAGATAATGTCACAATTGATAGTCAACTTCCCATTCACCTAGAACTCAAGTAGGTCTCCACTAGATCTAACATGCATGCAGTTAATAGTAGTAAATCTTCAGTTGCATGTGATACCATTGATTGTGAATTAATTAATAATTAATTCACTTGATATCTCACTAGTGTATCTTTAGTTACAACTAGCACAACTGAGTTTAACTCACTTAACTGATTTAAACTACTTTACAACTTGCACAACTGCACTTCCAAATCTGTTACAACTTCGAATCACTCAGTTACAACTAAGTCAACCTGTATGTCCCACCAACCAACCTCTTAACTCGAAATTCCTATAGCTAACTGATTTTCCACTTCAGTTAACTATTTCCAAGTGCTCATTGATAATAGAATATAGTTTACTGGCTGACTATTATTAAGGGATAATAATAGTCGACATGCATCTATAAATAGATATGCATTCTATAAATATATTATGCACATACATCTATAAATAGACATGCATCTATAAATAGAATTTTCCCATGCATCTATAAATAGACATCCACCTAAAATAGCCCGAGGCTCCATCTTAGTGTAGGTGCTTAATTTTCACTATGATCTTCTTGTTGAATCTCAACAGGATGTTGGGAAGTACATCAGATCCTGTACTTCTTGCTCCATTGCCAAACCGACCATCAAGAAGCAAGGCCTCTATACTCCGCTAACTACTCCTAGTCGACCTTGGGAATCCATCTCCATGGATTACATGTCGAGCCTTCCTTCTACTAAGCATGAAAACGACTGTGTTTTCGTGGTTGTCGACAGATTCTTGAAGATAGCCATTATGTCGGTCTGCAAGAAAAATATCACAGCAGAAGACACTGCTAAATTCTTCTTTGAACGAGTGCGGGTGCACTTTGGGATCCCATAGTCTATCATCTCAGATCGGGACAATAAGTTCCTTAGCACATTTTGGTCCAGCCTCTGGTCAATGCTGGACACCAAGCTCACCAAGTCCACATCTTTCCATCCCCAAACTAATGGCCAGACAGAGGTCATCAACATGATGATTGTACACATTATGCGCATGTACAATTCAAAGCATCCACACACATGGGATGAGAGACTTCCCTATGTACAACACAATTATAATCGAGCTCTCCACAGCTCAACCGGCCACAGCCCCTTTCAGGTGGGCCTGGGGTTCCAGCCACTACGTCCCATTGACGTAGCCATGCCATTTGTGGCTACTCAGGCCGATTTGACTCATGTCCAGTCTGAAGCTGACTAAGCGAACAACTTCATTGAGCACATTCAGCACGTCCATCAGCAGTTTCATGACATATTGGACAGATCCAATGCTAAGTACAAGCAATGAAATGATCAACATCGGGTGCCACACCACTTCCATGTGGGCGACAAGTGTGGCTACATTTGCAGGAGGAGCGCCTCATTGGACCCCACCTTAAGATTCGCCCTCTCCAAAGGAGGTTTCTCCCTTTAAGTGGAATGCAATTATTGGTTTCTTATCATTTTGAAGGCACAAAGTTCATAAAAACATTCTAGCCACAAATTTTGTCCTTCCTTCCCTTTCTAATTTTTCTCTCACTCAACTTATTTTTCTCTCAATATGTCTCACTAGCCTTTTGGATCCTATAGAAATTCTTACATGATACCATGTCCTTCCTCGCTCCTCCTAGAGCATGTGATCCCCTTGACCCTTCCTTCCATTATCATACTAGTCTTCTATCTCTTAAGGACTTAGGTTCCTTCCCCCACGGTTGTCTTTAATGCCTCGACAAAGAGCTTGTAATAGGAGAGG